>JANRGW010051856.1:0-15568 GCA_024733675.1 Psilopsiagon aymara | reverse complement strand
AAGTGGCAACCGTATTTTACCTGAAAAAGGTTTCTCTAATACTGCAAGTTCTGTTAGACCCCAGTTTTCTCTAATTCTACCCCCATGACAGTGAGTTTCCCGCACTTGGTTATCTCTACATTTCCTTATTGCATTTTTCAAACTGGAATTTTCACGTAAGTATCTGGATTCCTCCTTAAATTGGGTTGGAATTGTACTACTGTGGACAAGCTGCTTAGAGATTATTGAGATTAGTGAATACTCTCTGTATCACTGAAGGAGAAATGAATTAAGATTGTAAATCCCTTTTAATAGTTATGATGCTTAAGCCTCTGTCTGGAATGCAGCACACAGGAGCTCTAAGTGAAGCAGGGCTTACAGTGTGATCACATCATCCGACAGCTGACGTTAGCTGCTGAGCAGGAAAGCCGTGGGAGCAGGAAAGCTGTAGGAGTATTTGTGTACATAGATAGGTATATACATATATGAGCACACCTGAATACTGGTGACTGCAACCCACCTCTCTTGGGAATGACCCTTCCCAGACAAAACCTGCTGTATTCACTGTGTTGTGAATGTACCTTGATATCTTGGTCTGACAATCTGAACCAGGGCACTGTAATTCTGTGGGATTTTCACAACTGTGTACTGCTTAGAGTTATCTGTAGGTATAAAACAATAGAGCTTGAAAGCAGGTCACATGCAAACTGAGTTAGTGCTGAAGAAAGGAATGCTTCCAAATCCTTGACATCTGTAAAATGGAGATAATACTGTTACTCTGAAGGCATTATGAGACTTCAAAATACATGTAATTCTTTGTCTGGTTATATATGGAAGGAGAAATTCCAGAGTAGTTTGGAAGCCTTCACCTTTCATTAAGGTTAGGGTTGAGAACAGATAAGAAGTGATCTTCAGTGTGATTTTTTAACCTGGAGAGACCCTCTGATTTTTTTTCTTTTCCACTTAGCAAGCAGCTCACATCCTGGTGTAATTTCCCTGGAACATCTAAACTGTAATTCACAAGGAAGCTGGAAGGAACCATCAGTAGGTGTCTGCATCAGGATAAACCCGAGCACACAAAGGATTTCTCTGGTGGCTACCGGTGCAGCGATGGAGTGAAAAATCCCGCCCTGGATTGGCTGGATCTGCTGCCTGTCATGCTGCCAGACACGGGTACTGGAGAGCTTGGGTACATGGACCAGAAGAGCAGATGTGCTCGGTCTGGTGGGTCTGGGTCTCTTCTCCATGGAAAGAAACGCTGCCCTTAGGATCCTGCTGCTTGTTTTGTATGTGGGATTTGCACTGTCTGAGGCCAAAATGAATGGCAGGTCAGTACTTGAGTATGTGTCAAACTGTTGGTGGAGTGGAACACATGATTCAAATGTTGTAATTTGGTAATTTGTGCTGTGTGTGAGCAGATTTGATCACAGTTTAGGATGTCAGGACATGGTTCTAACTTTGTTTTCAGGTTTGAAAATGCCTGGGGCTAATACAGGAATGAATTATTTTGAAGTGTACAGTGCATTAAAAGTGTAACTATGAAATAATTTTATAAAAAATACCATAAATGGTTTGAAAATTAGTGGTTTATGGGCATCTGTCTTATATATAATTTTATTTTAATGACTCTCACACTGATTTGCTGTGGACCGTGTGAAAAAGCAGTTATAAATAGAATAACAACAAGGGTGTGAAGACTTTCCAAGATGGGTGCTAAAATGTTATTCTTGTGTAGAATGAATATTTGAAGCATGAGTTCAGTATTTCAGAAAATTGTTTAACTTACAAAATTACTAGAGATTTGGATTTAACATTGTTTATAATGCTGTTTCATTCTGTAATGATGTGTAAATAGGAAGCCCAAATTACAGCAGGGGAAAGAGGATTTTCTAGAGCCTAACATTACAAAGTGAAAACAGCCTAAACTGTATTAGTTGAATTGTGCCCCAAAGTCTCTAATAACACACAGATCAAATATGCTGATGAAAGGCACAGCTGGCACTAAAATCTGTGCATTTAAGGCAAGATGGATATGTGGTGATTTGCTTAAGCTTGTATTAAGAGATCTGGTAGTCAGTTACTGATAAATTCTACAATATGTTTTCATTTAATTAGCTTACCTGCTGTTCTCCTCTTCTAGTTTTCAGATTTGTTAGTGTCTTCTTGGTATAATTGCACTTTTTTGCGATCAGATTTTCCCAAGTAAAAGCTTCATAAATCAAGTGAAACTAGTTCAGCAGCCAGTGAGGTGGTCTGCAGCTGGACAATGGCAGTATTAAAGTGATAATTCTGAAGTAAGTGAAATACTGCAGTAGAGTGCACTCTGCCATCTGATGCACTGTGTCAGGGCAGCAATATGAAGAGTAAAAGACAGTGTGAATGTGGCATGTGAATGTGACAGTGAATATGGATTCGTTTAACCTGCTGGCATGGAAACTCTTTGTGGCCTCTGCACCCAACATTGATCAAGTGTGCTTGATCACTGTTGAGTGCCAAGATTATTCATGCCATTCGTCTGAGTGGACAAAAGACTGCTCGTGCAAGCCTTCAAGGGCTGGAGCCCATATGAACTTTTTACAGGCAAACAAACCAGACTTGGTTGTGTTATGCAGATGGATAATGTCATATGATAAGAGGGAATTTACACTTATTTATACTTATAATCTTATTTAATCAGGTTTACATAGTGATTAGTCATCCAAGTGCTTTGTATTAGGGCTAATCCAATTTCACGGTGGGTTCCTGACATTCTTGGGATGTTAAGTTCAACGTACGACATACATATCAGAGTGTATTTGGGCTGATTATTTATGGACTGGTGTCCTGGGTTCAGCTGTAACAGTTATTTTTCTCCTTCTTAGTACCTGGCGCGGTGCTGTGTTTCAGCTTTAGTTTGAGAAAAATTCTGATAACACACCGACGTTTTAGATTTTTGCTAAGTAATGTTTACCCTGATGAAGGACTTTTCAGTCTCATGCTCTGCCAGTGAGGAGGGAAAGCTGGGAGGAAGCAGAGGCAGGACACCTGACCCAGACTACCAAAAGGGGTATTCCCTACCACAGCGCATCATGCCCAGTATATAAACTGGGGTGAGTTACCTGGAAGGCCCAGATTGCTGCTCAGGTTGCGCTAGGTATTGGTTGGTGGGTGGTGAGTGGTTGTATTCTCTTCCCTTGTTATTTCATTATTATTGGTGGTAGCAGCAGTGGTTTGTGTTATACCTTAGTTACTGAACAGTTCTTATCTCAGCCCGTGGGAGTTAACATTCTTTCAGTTCTCCTTCCCAGCCCTCCAGGAGCAGGGGGAGGAACAAGTGGTGAAGTGAGTGAGCTGCGTACTAGCCCAAGTGCATTTGCTGTATCCTGGAAAAATTCAATGTGTTGCTTCTGGTCCTCACTGGGAGCTGAGAGTGCTGCAGCACTGCCCTTGTGTTTCCTTGCTTGTGGGCTGGAACTGGTTCAGTCTTTAACCCAAAGCTGATGCCCCATGAATAGGACAAGAGGGGTAATGAAGCCTTTAGTCAATATGGTAGGGATATGGGAATGCCTGTCAGGGCTGATCCACCTAAGGGGTTTCTGAAAATGAGTCATTTTTATTCCCGGTGCGCTGGCTTTTGGATTAATTTGTCCTATTCTTCTGACATTTACCAGGCAAGGATCTGAGTTACATTTTGAGTATTTTACTGAACAGGAGCTTTCCCCAGTAAACTTGTTGCATACTTTAAGTACAGATGCTGTAAAATAAATGTTTTTCACCTCTCTTCCAGTTCACGTGTGTTTTCAGATCAAGATTCTCTGCAAAGAAATGGTAAGATTTTCAGTGGGCTGAATGCCTAGACACTGGTTCTGCTAGTGTGGCTGCAAAAGTCTTCATTCCCAAATGTTGATTCTGTTGGCATCAGTAACTCTCCTGACAAATGTTTTGTTGAATTCTGTGCATTTTTAAAAAATACTCTTTAAAGGATTTGCCTGGTTAAAATAATAAGTTACTGACTGACTCTCAGATACAGTGAGAAGAAAGTACAAGAAATAAGTTATTTTATTTTTTTAACCAAATGAAAACAGTTAAATGTTTGAAGGATGGAGCAGTGAGAGTGTCCATGAAATGAAGTGTCATCTGTGAAACTCTACTTTCCTGGCAAGCAGTCGCGGTATCAGGTTATTTGTCAGTTTCCTGTCTCTGGCCAGTGCAGGGAAAGAAATTCCCACCTGTAATTAACACACTTTGGCCATGCAGTTCAATGCACACCCTTTGTCAATAGTTGGCTGTAAGAGGAAAGAAGAAGCTTTTCTAAGGTGCATTTGGGGTGATTAAATAGACATATAGGCAGAATCCTGTCATTTCTGGGCACTGAAGTTCTTTCCAGTAGGGGTGGCAACATGATCAATGAAAGGAAGAGGAACCCTGTTGTACAAGTAAACTAGAAGATGCATGTATTGAAGCACCAATCCAAATATTTTCCACAACAGAATCAGGTATTCTGAAATGCATGTTTTTGTGCAGGGGTAATTATTATTTACATAGGAACCTGCAAGTTTATGCTTTTACAAATGATTGGATGTTTTCTTTGTATGGTAATAACGCATTTTCTTCTGCAGGCCAACATTATGATGGTGGTATGAAGCCAAAACTTAATGTAAATCAAGTATCAATTACACAGGTAATATTTGAAGGGCTGGATCTGTAAACCTTTTTTCATAGCACATTAGTTTAATTTACATTATTGAATTAAATAATGGATTGTTTACAAGTAATAGCCAACAAACTGTCCCAGTTATTGTGATATGGTGCTGAATCACAACCTACTGTACAAAACATCTACTTTTCAGAGAGGCCATCTGAGACTTCAGTTGGTGTTGCTGGTGCTGAGTGGCAGTGGGTTTTGGCACAGGATCTTACTGAAGGAACCAAATCCTACCATACATACTCTGTACAATGCCATTTGATTGCTGTGGCCAGTATTTTGCTTATATCACTTGGTACTGAAAGAACAGATGAAGCAGCACTGCAGACTCTTTGAATTTAGTGGTAGTTTTTCCTGAGTCCAGCTGGTAGATCTTGTCAGAAACAGAGCACAAAAGACTTCCTTACCAAAAACCCTCTAAGTGATGCAATCTCATGTAAATAATCTGCTGATCAAATCTGTCTTATCTGTACTTCTGAGAAGACAGTCATATCATTTATACAAATGATAGTCACAGTCAATGTTTCATCATGTTTTCTGACCATGCATGATCTTACCTTGCTTTCAGCTTGTTGCTGAAAGTACTTACTGATTTAATCATAAAGCAGTCTTGTACCATACGTAAAGGGGTCTTTCAGGGTCTGAGTGGGGAGACATGATTCCCTAAACTGAACAGCAAAAAGAAATCTCTCTTTAAGCCAAGACAAAGTTTTGGGGCTTAACTGCTTGCCTTCTGGAGCCTGGTAAGATGCAGTTTATGATTCTGACTCAGAATACATCTCTTGTTTGTGTCTGATTTGAACTTGCTTAATCATATGACATGCAGATGTTGTATATGTTATCGGATTTGGGTAGGACATATATGTAAATGGAAAAAAGCTGATGTCTGGAAATCTTAGTTTGAAATAGGGGAATGGTTACATTTTGAAATCCTTTGTAAGCCCTAACTAACTGTCTCAAAATACGTTGTCAGACAGCCAGATTGGCCTCCATTGGCTATGAAATGTGGGTTAGAAGAGATAGTATTTCTCTAGTGTCTATAGATAACATAGACAGTGCAGTCCCCAGGTTTTAATCTTGCAAATGACCATTTTTTTTGAACCTTGTTTTCTGCAGCAGGAATTTTCCCAATTTTAAAGCCATTAGGAGCCAAGCTCTGTACAATGGTAGGCTAAGGTGTAGACTTAGATATTTTCTTTCATCTGGACAGATGTCCAGTGTACTTTCTGCATGCTAGGCTGTGTCCTTGGTCCAAGATGAGTCCTCTTTAATGTGTTGAGATAATTTTTATAGGTGTCATGGGTTGAGCACCTTATGATTCTGGCTTTGCTTCAACTTTTTTGTATTTAGCAGCTCTACAGTCTGCTGGGTGAGATGGGAGCATGATAAGAATGTGTTTTCGGCAGTGACACTACCCTGGTAATAAATATAACTTCTGTTGTTTTTCTGGCAGTTGTGATGGGAAGGGGTTAGCCAGAGATTTCTTTGCTTTCTCATTTTATTACTACTGCAGCTGAGAATTGGCTCCACAGACACTCTCCAAGTGCTGGCCTCGTTTATTTATTATATTAGTAGGATGGAGAGTAACTCCTGAAATATGCATGTTCTGATACTGGTCTTTTATGTGGTCAATTCAGGTTGTCAGCTACAACTTGAGCAGGAAAGGACAGTGGGAAAGAGCAGCCACCCACAGCCATTACAGCCCTCTCAACATCACGGTTAATGGCATCCCCTGCATTCTGTTCTGGGCCAAGAGAATCATGATTAAGTTTGAAAACCACACACAGCTGGATTTGACAGAGAAGACCTTTGGTGTCCATGCAACAGTGGATGTTGGAGAGTCAAACTGCAGTGAAGACAATGCAATGTAAGGTGGCATTGTACTCTGCCAAGGGAACTAGTACCAGATAAGTCTAGTAAATACATACTGAAGGTAAACAGATATTGTATTATGTGATGCAGAGCTGCATGGGCAAGCTCCTTCCTATAATGTCCTGACATTGCAGGCAGCAGGGCAGCATGGGCTATATACTTCCAGACCAGTCTTTCATGGGGCATGTAGACTCACATAGTTGCCTTCATTTCTTACAGTCAGTTCTTCTCACAAATCAGTTCTGCTGGTATTGCTTATAAAGCTGAAGCTGTTGATCTTTTTAGTCTCTGGATGGTTTACGTAGGTGCTTAGGAGATGGAGTGGTGGATCTGATGCTGAATATGTGGGCTTAGGGGCTGGCTGCGCATGACTACTTATCCCGTCACCAGATGTGTGCCAGCAGTAATGTAAACCGTTGGTACAAGACACAGATGTGGCTCCATGTCTCAGTAATGCCAAGAGTTGCTGAAGCCAAAGAGTCAATACACTAGAGGCTTGCATGTGACCTGAAGAGTCTTCAAACCTCTGAACTCTACAACCTAGTCTGTCATGATTTTCTTCAGCATGACCAGCATTTAGCAGCTTTGCTCCTGCTAAACCTGAGGGAGAGCTATGTATTAACCTAACTGGATTCAAAATTCTCCAATTCCATGGCTATAATAGAAAGTCATGTAGTTATTTTTATTTCCTTTGACATGTGCCTGACCACTTCTCTCCCTCCACATAGTGTGCTGGCTGGCTTCATATGTAATACCATGTCATTGTTTGCATTCTGGTGGGTAAGACTAAAAATTAGGAAGTGGATACCTCACTGGGCATGTGCTGAACATGAGCATTGGGTCTACTCCATAAACATGTTTAAATGTGTAATGACACACAACAATAAAAATAACATGACCAAACCCAGCAGTTTCGTTTAGCTCCTATACAACATTTCACCTCTGCATCTAAAGATGTTTCTGTAGAAAGTGCCCTAGTGATGCATATTTGTAAAATCTGAGATCGAATGTCATCTGTATTATTTTCATGCTCTAGTATTTAAAAAGATGAGAATAATGTGCCTCTTAACAATTTCTAGTGATACACAGAGGTGTTGTATGACTTGAGATACATGCCATGGCTTGAGAAAGAGAGCACAGATTAAACGAACCTAATTGTTAGCCGATGCTGGAAGCAGCAGGTTTGAGTTGTGCTGGAAGTTGAACATGCAGTTCTGTTCTTTCTGGATAGTCTAGGCCTCATTCACATTAAAGGGTGAATTACTGGAATTCACAGGAGAAAGATTTAATCCTTTCAGTTTTTCCCGCATTGACTTCAAAAGTATACTGAGCAAAAGGCTCCATTTGTAACTATGCTTCATCTGTTGTGCTGCTTTCAAGATCCATGAAGTTTTTGTCTAGCCTCATGATACTTGCTTTTTGACCTAGGCTTTCTCTGAACTTTGGTGACATTGGCAATCTCAGGGGACTTGTTATTCGGTAAGTTTATATGATAAAGAAAGTATTAGATAATCACATGTTAATGTACATTGTTATGCAGTTGCTCAAGGAGTTTGTTTCAGAACTTGTGTAAACAAAATAATGTGATAAAACCCGTTGATTGTATAATTGAGACCCCAGCATTGAACAGATCTGTCATTTGCCTGCTTTGTTTTATTAAGGCATTTCTTCTCCTGTCTTGACTTTTCTGTTCATGAGAATCATTCAGGTTGTCTCTTTTGTACAGAATCTTCTCATGTCTGAGATTTTTGCTAAACCTTGCTAATTAGCAACATTTTTGTCTGGGAATCTTGCCACACGATTGATAGCGTGGGCCACTCAAGCATCAGACTATGACCTACTTTATGTTTGCTTCTTGGTGATAGAAGAAAACAGCATTTCTTGATAGACAGTTTTACATATCTTGGATGGAAGTACAAGACCAGTGTTGCATAATAGATTTTTATCTATCTTTTATGAAGAGTCCTTCATATTTCTTCTCACTGTGAGGGAAAGCAGGAAACTAACTCCTTCAGCTGCAACAAGCAAGAATCTCAAATCACTTCCCACACTCAATAGAAGGAGCTAGAGCTTTATAGTGATACATTTATACATACATATATATACGTGAGATATATATATATACACACTAAGAAGATTGTTCAACTTGTGAATTTAATAGTGCAACTCTTATCCAGGCTTCTCATTTTTCTTCCCATATGATATTTCAGATTCTTATTAACTACCAACTATTACCAGCTGTCTGTTCAGAACCGGTTCAGCTTACACAGACTGCAGCTTCTTTACAACCATTCCATACAAGCGACGTTTAATGCAACCAGAATATATGCACCAGCAAGTTACTCCTACCACTGTGAACATGTGAGCAGCTTGCAGAGATATGATGCACTTCTCATACCCAGCTCTGCAAATGATCTTTCAAAGCTTTGGGATGTCACTTTTATTGATTTCCAGGTAATGTAATGGAAATAAGCCAAGTGGATCCCATAGGTAAATTGGTGGGAAATTTTGCTGGCAAGAAAAGATGGTGATCTTACATGTACAGTTTACAGGAACTCCATGGAACTTGAAACATACATAAAGACTTCAATTATTATACTTAACCTTCCTGTCAGAGGAAGTGAAGGGCTTTGTAGGTACTCTGTAGTCTGTTACCTGGATTTCTGTTTGGTGTGGGGAGTGAATTTAACTTTTATTGTTCTGTCTCTCTGAACTGGGCTCTTAAAACCAGCATCAATAACAGCATAAGTCACCAGGTATGGGGGCTCATTTCAGTTAGCCTTTGATGCCTATTCATTTTAATCTCGTGCCCTGATTATAGTCACCCTAACCTGCTTTTAGATCAGTGGATAATTCCTCTGACTCATCTTAAGTCCTTATTTTAGGATGAGGTTAATCATCTTCTGAAAGTGCCTATTTTTCTGTGCTTGGCAGTAAGGGAGCCTAAGATGACTGGACTGGGATGTGTTGCTGTTAGATACCTAAGTAACAGGGCATGAAGAGCTGAGAAGAGTATTGAGGGGGGAAGGTGATCCCCTTTCCTCACCATGTAATAATTGCCCATGGACTGATTTAGTGGAGCAATCAATCAATTCCCTGAATGCCAATGTGGTAAACTTCATGTTAGAACTGAAGCCACAAGTCAAACTTATTGGTATTGGCCATAGATTGAATGCTGCTTTATGTGGTTTAGCTTATTTGCTTATGTTTATTGTACACTTGGATCTGGTGGGAAAAATCCAGTATTAAGATAGGCAATTGAAAATATTTCTTTGTTTGCCACATTGAATTTTATGCAGTTTGAAACAGAGACTCTGAAGGGTCTCAACAAATGATGCTGTAAATGAGCCCATTAACTTGAAATTTACCACACTCAGAATTAAATATTACAAGGCTATTAAGAGTGATCACTGAAGACTTCATTTAAAACACAAGTGCAAATCCTTCGGGCTGCAGAGTGTTGGGGATTAGAATAGCTGGCAGTTTCTAGAAGACTTACCTGGATAAACTGAACGTTAACTCCAGCTAGCACTAATACAATTTTGGAACATGCACGTGTCAAATTAAAAATTCTTTCTACCGCCAGGAGCAAATCCATGAATTGTTTGTAACTAAGATGCAATGATTTTATTTAACATGAGCCCTTCTGCTGTCTTTGTAGATTCAAGGTTTTAACATTCAAGAAGGACATTTTGGCTATGCAAAAGACTGTGCGTCCTTTTTCTCCCCAGCAATACTTATGGGATTGGTTATGTCGCTCATTCTGCTGCTGGTTCTTGCCTACGCTCTTCATATGTTGATCCACCTGAAGTCTCTTGACAGGCACTATGAATGCAAAGCTTCTCCTGCCTATTTTCCACAGATGAAAGACAAGGACATGGGAGATGAGAAAGAGCCACTGAGAAGAAGTGGGAGTGAGTCCTATGATCTCAGAAACCAAAAGCTCTGTAAAATCTACATTTAGCAGTGCACATTACAGTGAAACAAGTGGTATTGTCTTCTGCTGGCACTGTTGTATGTAGTTTGTTCATATTTTTCACCAACTGATGAACGAAGTAGGTAACAGACTGTTTATCTGGTTACTTTCTGATTTTTATTAATGCCCATCTCAAAGATGGCTTGGGAAACAAATGAGAGAAAAAAATAATCCATTGTGAATAAGAGATCTCAGGTAATGGGACTTTATCCCTCTAGTACAGAAACAAAATATGTGTCTTTCTGTCCAGCCTACCAAATCTTGAAGACAGAAGAATCTGTAATAGAGACTTTGAAATTGAATAAAGATGCAAAAGGAAAAACGAAACAAAACAAACAAAATGCCCCTCCCCCAAAAAAAATAAAAAAAAAATCTCTTATTCTTTCAGAAAGTAGTTGTTTTTTTTTCTGAATTTGTATTTGCTACATCCACCCCGCCCTGTGTCCTGACAAAGTAACACCCATTGCTTTCTCATTTTATGTTTTGCTTTTATTTTCCAAATTTTATCCTCTCTGTCTTCATAAGCTCCTTTCCCTCATTTGGAGTCTTCAGAACCATGTAAGTACTTCACCACATTGATGAAGTAGTGATGGCTCCAGTATAGCAGCATCTTGGTACTTTTCTCTATCTAAGCTGGTGGCTTACTGTAAGGATCTAGTGGCAGAACAGTAGACATCTTGTCAAAGGCTTATCCTTAACTTCGTGGCTCAACTCTGCCCTAAAAGGTGGATTATGAGCATTATACCCTCTAATTCTAGGTTAATTTCTATCAAATCCCATCAGCCTCCTTTGGGAATTTTACCTGAATGGAGATAGCCCAGTGCTGCAACTGAAGACATATATAAACAAAACAGTGGAAGCTCCCTAGCAGTGAAAATGCAATTTTCATTCCTTTTTCTGAGCATTTAAGATACTGTTTTCGCAGTCACCCTTTCTTCTGTTAGAGTCAAAGTTTGGGAACTCCAAATTAGCCTGTAATTCAGTCCTGACTTCTAGTAAGGAATTACACAGTGATGTACTAACTGTAATGCTTTTAGGTCACAAGTAATACAAACCCATTGTTCTTGTCTGTCAAGAACAAGAATTTCTTAAATTTCAGATAATGGATCTAATTAGTTGTCTGTGGTCTTTGTTAACTGTTCTGCAGTGGGGGTTTGTCTGCGTGTTCTAAATGAAACACCGGAGAACATCCTTGGTCAGCCCCTTCTTGTGTGCTGACACAAGAGCTCTGAAAAACCCCAACATAGGCAGCTTTTAAGTATTTCATCAGGAGCTGGAGTCTGGTCTAAGCTTTACAGCCCAGCATAGTGAAGTAAAAAAAAAAATAGTGAAGAAATCAGAGCAGTAACATGTTTTGAGCCTATCTTCTCACTGCAGTGCTCATGCACCTTCCTTGTGGTTTCTCATAGCCAATAGGATTTCATTTAAATAGTTTTTTTCATGTGCCAGCCTTGTGTATTTCTCTTAGATTAGTGTCCATTCTTATTAAATGTCCCAGTTGCTTTTAAACTGCCCAAAAGCATTCTAGATAGGAATGCCAGTTTTATTCTGGAAAAACTGTATGACAGCCTGGGTTTGCATACTTTTCCTTTTATCAGGTGGGTAGCTGGACTGTGTGCACTGAGGTAACCACTGTGGGTTGGGGGTATGCACAGAAATGTGGGAAGTTCCTGCTCTGTGCAAATGGGATGAGACTCTGCCTGGCATCCTACTGCCATTTTCTAGGTCCCTTGAGTTACCAACTAGGAGACAGGGGAGAAATGAGCTTGGGAGAGAAGCAAAAATGATTGTGAGACTGAAGACCCCTTCATTCCCTAAGAAGGTGAAATCTGCTGCCGCCCCATTTCTGCTTTGCCTCATCAGTCCTAGGCTTTTGCTCTGCCACAGAAACTGATTGGCCATGTTTGATCTGCCTTTAGGAAAAACCCAGACAAAGCATATACTGCCTTGTAGTGGCTTTACTTGACTATGCATGACACCTCAGTCTGTTGAGCCGGATTCAGTCAGATAGAGCAACCTGGTTAGTGGAAGGTGTCCCTGGCCATGGCGGGGGTTTGGAACTGGAAGAGCTTTAAGGTCCCTTCCAACCCAAACCAGTCTGTGATTCTGTCATTCTCAGCTGGCATGTAATTAATTTTTGGTGATACATGTGCTGCTTTGCCCTATTTATTCTTACCACTTGTGTCCACATGCTCATTTAAAATACAGGAATCTGACTGAAATACCGGGAAAGCCAGTGGGTATCTCCCCAGCGATTTTGTAGGCTTTGGATTTGGCACAAGTGGGTCAGAACAGCAGTCTCTTACCCTCCCCACCCCCCACCTCCCCAATAAACCGTGGATAACAAGGGAATTTGGGATTAGACAAAACCTAGGGTGACCCGTGCAGTCCGTTCCGTGCTGTGCCGTACATCTGAGGACAGTGCTGCCTGACCTCCTCCCATGGGGGCACGGCCTGTGCCCTCCAGCAGGAAGAGGAGCCTCTTGCTCTGGGTTTGCTGAGGAACTTAATTTTTGTCTCTGCCCATCTCACTCTCTCTGTAATTGTCCAGACTGGTTTCTTGCAATATGATCTTCCCCCTGTTTCTGACTGTCAGTCAAGAAGATTGGTGTCTGCCTTGTGTAGAAGTGCTCCCTTAATTAGCCCCAAGAGCATCCTGCTTGTGGTCTTTTTCTCTTTTCTGAGTCCAGGCCTGCATAGCTGATGAGAGCCTTCTGTCTGTTGACTTTTGCTTGTGCCCTTGTCATATGATCCCTACCTGACATTTTTCATAGCTGCTCACCAGTGATACTTGAGTAACCCAGAGCCCACATTTTGGTGGACCACTTTACAATTCAATGAGGAATTTTCTTCTGTTTCCTGCTCCCTTCTCCCTCCTTCTTTCCCTTCCAACCTTTTTTGAACTTGGAGAAGTTTTATACATAACAAGCCTGAGTGCTGATGCTGTCTGCCCTCCTGTAGCTTCATTCCTTGGAGTCTGCACTTCCCTTCTTCATTCCTTGTGGTTGTCAGATGTGATTTCCCATGGTTCCTTACAGAGATGATGCAAAGCAGAGAAACAATCACAAGCCTCAGTCATTCTTCCTCTTTCAGAAGAGGGTCAGGTCAACGCTGATGGAGGCACTCTTTAATAAGGGGATGCAGATACTATGGGAGAAGGCAGCTCTTCGACAATCCCAACTTGGTACAATTAAAGGTGTGGAAATTCTTTTTACTCCTCCTGAAAACCTCATGGCAGAAAACTGCACCTCACTGGAGGAGAGGTTAAAAGAGGCAGTTGTATGAGAAAAAAGGTCTGGAGTACAGCAACAGAAATTATCCAGTGCCTAGGGAGGAAAAACAGCATGTGGAAAGCTTTAAAAACAGCAGAAATATTTGGTATGGAAAGGCAAACAGGAGGAAAAAATTTGACAGTGTGACATATTTTATTGGAGGATATAAAGACAGCCAAACAAAGGATATTTTCTTAAATAAAACCCTTTATCTAAAGACATGGGGTCACCTTGCAGTGTGCAGGGGCAACATCTTGCAGACAAGCCAGCTGGATTTCTTTGTGTCATGCATATGTGTGGTTCACAACAACTCAAGGGAATCCAGGATTATAAAGGAATATAACTGCTCTGTCAGACCTTGCGTGCAGAAAGAGATTCACATAGCTGGTGCTGGTTTTGTGTGTTCTTATGGATGGTTCCATGCTGAGCTCATGTGCAGCATGGTCTTATCCTCCCTTTCCCCAGATGTGAGCTGGCTATGTCTGGCACATGGGATGATGGAGCAGGGGAGGGGCTCTGCTGCTCTGCAGATGGAAATGCACCATCTGTTGGTGCTCTGCCTACACCTGCATCTTCTCTGTTGTGCAGTGTTCTTCTCTCGATGCAGGAGAGTATATCCTTGAGAAGCAGGAGTAGATCATCCACCAATCATGGGCTGAAGGAGAAAGGGCAATGGTCTTCCCTGTTGATACTCTATAGCATCATATATGTGTGCATATGTTTGTGTAGAAATGTAGTGTAATTCTTTTAGACAAAGCACAGTGGTTTATGATTTATTTCCTTTATGCTGGGAGGTGTGTGGCCGCCCAGGAACTGTAGTTGAGTTTCAAAGCAACAATGGCAAACAGAGAAATCTAATGTCTGAAAGAAGCCGCTTGACTTTCCTAAGCTGTATACAGGTGTGAGGTATTGCTCTGTAGAAGGCAGATGCTATTATTTGAAGACCTATAATTAGAAAGACCTAGAGACTGATGCAGTTTGCTTAAATATAAGAACTTTCTTTCCTGGGTCAGTGCCTGAGCAGGTCTTTATTTCATTCCTAATGTTATCAGTGTGACTGACTACAGCTGCAAGAGGTTAATTCTCTGTACTCATTTTGGTAACTTTCTCCTCTGTACAGAGTCAATGCATGTGCAGTGCAGTGAAATCTGTGCACATCACTTTGTCACTCATGCGTGAGAGACTATCACACTCTCACAGAGGGAAGTGTCATGGGAGAGGGGCAGGGTTGATGGCACAGATTTTTATTTCCTTCCATCTGCCACTGCAGCTCTCATTCTGCTTAACAAAATTCTGAATGAGGTCCTGTGTCAGATCTGTGAGGCTTTCCAGTGCATCACCAAGGATCTCCATGGTGAAAGCTCTCTCTGGCAGATGGCAGCTTCCCAAATTATGATCCATACAGGCAGATGTCTGGGAAATACCTTGCCACAAAGATTTTTAAGCTGGTTCAACACTGTCCAGAGTGTCAGTTTGAGGACTGGGCTGTCAAAACCAACTGCGATTACAGAACTCCTGTTTGATTTCCTTGCATTTTAACAGATTCCTTCAGGTAACTCTGGTTACATTAACTTCGGCTGGCAGCCTGGAAACCTGGGAGTGCTCAATGGTAGAGTGTCTGCTGCAGGTATGCAGGCTGTGTTTTGTAAAATCCTAGAATGTTCTGGGTTGGAAGGGGCCTTAAAGCTCATCCAGTTCTAACCCCATAACACAGGCAGGGACACCTTCCACCAGACCAGGTTGCTCCAAGCCCCATCCAACCTGGCCTTGAACACTGCCAGGGAT
>JANRGW010051853.1:0-22243 GCA_024733675.1 Psilopsiagon aymara | reverse complement strand
TGGTCGGGCTGGGTATACGTGGTGAGCTGTTGTATTCTTTTCCTTTGTATTTCTCTTGTCATTATTATTACTAGTAGCAGCAGTAGTAGTTTGTGTTATACCTTAGTTATTAACCTGTTCTTGTCTCAACCTGTGGGAGTTGCATTCTTTCGATTCTCCTTCCCATTACTCCAGGAGCAGAGGGAAGAAAAAGGGGGAAGTGAGTGAGCAAACTGCGTGGCTGATTTATGGCTTAAACCACGACAGGAATGTGTTTCTGCAGGAATATTTTTCCTTTTTCTGCAGAATCAATGAATAGTTTCTGCTGAGCTTTGTAATTCCACTGAAATGTAACAGATTTATCTTATCCTTCCATTCACCATGCAAGTTTTCTCTTTATGTGCAGTCACACTATTTTGGGGAATGCTAAAGTAGCTAGATCTTGGTTGTGTTAGCTGAAAACAATTAACTGTATGAAACACAACCATATAAGAAGAAATGGATCTTAATACTGGGTGTTGCCAGGTAGTTTTTATTTTCAAGCGTTCATACCTCTCTACGTAGGAATTATCAAAAGGTACTTCAAAGGCAGGGAAATGTTCTCAGTGAAATATTTCTGCATTGTAATGTTTCACATTGCACCACCCTGTACAAAAACATGTTTAGTTTGGGTGGCATGGTTTACCAGGAGGTGTCCCTGCCCATGGCAGGGGGGTTGGAACTAGATGATTTTCAGGTCCTTTCCAGCCCTAACTATTCTATGATTCTATATCACCTCTGAAGGCATGGTGATACATGCACTTGCAAATATAAAGACAAATCTGACAGAGTTTCTTTGGGTTTTTTTTGTTTAGTCTGCTGACCAATTCATCTTTTTTTCTTTTTTTTTTCCATATTTTATTGTTAAAGGAAATGTTCTGACATTCATTTAATGAAATTGTATTTCAGTTATTTATTTGTTAATAATTCCCTTCTAATACTCTATTAAAATCAGCTGTCTGATGAGTAGAAATTTATTTACTATATTATCCTGTTTCATCAGATGGATCCATATGTTGCTCTTTCCTAATTGTCTACTACAAAGTGCTCTTAAAATATCCATATGAAAGTTAAGATTTAATTCCAATTTTACTCTTTTCCCACAGGCTAATCCATAATTTATCTCTCATAGAAATAACATAGTAATTTTTTAATTGTGAGGCATATATGTTTGTTCATTTTACCCCAGAAAAGTTCCCTCTGAGAAAACTACTGAGAAAAAAAGTTCAAAACTGTAGTACCTACTAAAGATGTCTCTTTTCTTTTTCATATACATTGTAGATAGTTACATAATCTAGAATACTGTGTTAATAATATTATTGCAAAATACATATTTTCAGTTGCAATGTAAGCTGAAGTTCCAATCCATATTTCAGAATATGATTTTTATTCACATGGATTTTTGCTTTTTTTTTTTTTTCACTACAGTCATGCCACAAATAACTGCTGACTATCATAATCCTGCTCTGCAGCTAGCAATAGGAAACAAAAAGAAACATTTTGTTAACATGATAATTTGTTTTATTCATTGTTAAGTTAGGTGGGTGAATGTATCTTAAAAATTGGAAACATTGCTGCTTCATGGTAAGTGATTTATTAAGCTTTGAAATCAGTTCACAAGTAGTAATATTGCAGACAGACAAAAAGAAACAAAGCAATTTAAATAGGATTAGAATGGTACCTATATATGTTAAGATTACCACACAGTTTTTCTGGAGTTTTGAAGATTTCAAAGATTTGTAGTAGTTTAAGCTTTGGTTATGCTAAGTGAAAAAGAATTTAATTTTTCTGATTAAAAAAAAAAAAAAAAAGTTATGATCAAAATAACAAAACCAGCAAACACCTGTTTCAGAAAGTAAAAAGTGATGCTAATGTAATTTTTACAGATTTATGAAGCTCCTATGAAAATATTATGATACTATGCCACTGTGAAGAAAGATACTTGTGATCCCAGCAGTTTTGCAAACCATCATTTGCACAGACAAAGCAGTCTCTGCTTGAGAAATTTCACTCAATTTATTACAAAATACCAAATTTTTAATTAGGAATTCAGATATTGGAAAAAAATTTAGAAACAAATACTTCAGAGAAGCAACTCCTCCTTCTTCCCCAAAATCACGTTCCCTGTGCTTGCCTCAATTTCCCCTTGCTTTCACCACACATTACACTTGCTCCCTCCCAACCATTTCAGTAGGCAATGGAGGATGCAGAAGATGGGAGCCAGCATGCAGTGGTTTCTCTCTGCTGTTCTTTGCTTCTCACTGCTTCTGTGCTCCAGCATGGGTTGCCTGAAGGCCACAGACCCTCTGGGGGTGTCCTGGCTGCTGTGAGACCTCCACAGCCCACAGTCTCTCAGCAGCATCCCTTCATCAGAAGTGCCTCTTTCCAAGACAAACATCTCCAGCCCTGTTCACAACAATGTCCTCTTCCCCATTCCTTCACCCTTTTATCTTTTTTTTCATACCTTGTCAAAGGTCCCCTTTTATGTATCTTCCTGAGCCTCCTCTCACATATCTCATTTTTGTGCTTCCTCCAGTCAGACACTGCAATACTTTCTCAAACATATCTAGTCAGTGGCACCATGTACTCCTCCGGCTGACTGAAGGTTTGAAGGTTTGTACCAGAATTAATTACAGTGAGAAAGGATTTGTATTTTGGTTTGGTTTGTTTCAATGAAGAAAGAAAGAGGAAATAGATTTCATTTTTTTTAATTAAATAAGAAAGGCTAATTTCTGAAAATTTATAGTAAAGTAAAATAAGCAAACAAACAAACAAACAGGCATGAGAAAACAAACCTACGAAGCTGCTGCTCTGCAAAGGGAATATGATCCGCCCATGGCAGGGGAGCTGGAGCTAGATGATCTAAAGGTCCTTTCCATGCCTAACTATTCTATGATTCCTCAAAAGAATAAAGAACCCCTATTGAAGAGCGTGCAAGTATTATGGCTTGTACGCAGTTCTGTCTTCAGAATCTGCTAATTAGCATATGAAACTGCAAATGAGGTTTAATAAATCTTTATCCAAAACCTGAAAAAATAATGACAGGGTTTTCACGTTAATTGTCTTACATGTATCCTTGTATTCCTTTATAAAAATGGAAAAAAAAATAAGGCTATTTAAATTGAAGAGCTATTCTTGCTAATTTTTTAGTACAAATTAGGATTATAGGACAGTTTTGTTCACATAAAAAAATTATTAAATTATAAATACTTAGCAAAGATTGGATTTTTATTAATGAGTGATGATGATAGAGATATGTAATTCTGTATTTTAGGAGAGAAACTTCCCATGGCAATATATAAACAATATAAGTAATATAAATAATACAATTTGTTTTTCTTAACTGCATTACACATTGTTCAGGGAATCAACACTGCAAAAAATGGAAGTGTTTTCTGAAAAGCTGGGAAGAGATTTATAGCTAAAGCGAATATTATGGAAAGCATATATAAAGTTGAGTCTTGACTGAGTTTGAGTTAAAAGCATACAGAAAGCATCAAAATGCCATGTGGCTACATATTACGCCATTTGAATTTTATGAAGTTATTGTTGTCTAGATACCTATCTCATCTGCAGTTCATGTACATTTTTAAGAAAAATATGTGGTTTTAATTAGCTGAAAATGGATCACAATATCAAGTTATCTGACACTGAAAATTATTTCCTGATTTTTTTATTTCATCAGGCTTACACCTCCAGTGAATCTTCATTATATGTAAAGAGCCTTCTACTTTTCCCTTCTAACGAAGCCCTTGACTCCATATTTGTATGCAAAAATTTCTTCACTTTGAAACAGAAGAAAACAGATTGAGATACAATCTTTAAGATAATTGAAATGCAGCCTTTAAGTTCCTTAAAAGTATGTAATGCCAGCCCACGTCCATTTGAATCTGGACTTGCGTGTTCTTCAGCCGTGTGATGGTATTCTTCCCTCACTTAGTACCCCCTGCAGATTATGAGAATCCAGGAGCCAGATTAGGGAGGTGAGTTGAGAAATAACCCAGCATATAAAAGAAAATACTTTAAAACTGAACAGGCATCTGAGCCATTTAGTGCACACTCACATGCATGTTGCTGCTATAGCAGAAAGTGAAGGGAAGTTATAGGAGCAGGGAGAAATGGGAAGGCAGAACTGCAGCCCCTCAATCTCAGGTTAGTATGAAGTGCATTAGAACCATACCTTAAATCTTTACTTCATGACATTTTCTTTGTTCTTCAGTTGTTTCTCATATTCTTTTCTGTTACATGTGGGTTGTCATCATAGCCTAATATTTATGTTTTTCAGGCACAACAGTAAAACAGGGCCTAAACCTTGAGGCTGAGTTTGTTCTAAGAGGGATCACATAAAAGCCAATTGAAGGGAATTTTTTGGAAGCTGAGACTCTTTGGACAAAAAAGTGTAAAACTACGGGTATCCTACTGCTTTCACCACATGTAGCACAGATTTTCTTATAGAGTTGGACATATCCATACTTTACATGTGACACTTCAAACAAAATAAAGGACCAGCTTCAAAGCAACTTTATCAGTCTTGGTTTTGAACAGTAGCTTTCCACATAAGAATAACCTATCGGGTTTAGTCAATTGTCCCATCTTGGGAAACTGCTTCCCCTACAAGTTCATGGTTACTTCTAAATTGGAATCACAGAACAAGTGACCATACGGTACCCGGAATTCAGTAATGAAGGTTAGTTTTCAAGTGTTGAACAGACACATACAACTGCAAAGGCAGAGTAATGCTAACAAAGAAAGTGAAGTATGATGTACACAGCACAATGGATTAAGCTGCCTGTGTGTGAATATGTAGAATAACCCCATATATATTTTTTCAGTGGACTTTTCCTGTTAGAGAATGTTTTTCTCCTCTCCAGTCCTCTACAAGGGAAACTGTTTCATGCTCATCTTAGAAAATTTTCCTCTGTTTCCCATGTTCTCCTGCAGTGACTAAAATTAAAAATAAGGTTTATAATCTGATGGAGAAGAAGAGCAATCTTTAACATGTAACTTATTCAAAAGTTATTATTTCTAGTAAGTTACTTTTTTTTTTACTGGAGGAAAGTTCAATTTAGTCTGTCTACAGCTTCTATTTTTCTGGAAACTTGTGTTAAATATTAACCTAATACTGACATATCTCAACGGTAAATGATTAAACCTACTAGAGTAATTTAAATGTCTTATTCTATCCAGATGAATAAAAATCTAATTCTGAAGACTGCTGTAATGAAGCATGATATATTTGTATTTCAAAACAACAATAATGACAGCAGTGAAAAATATTTCACAATTCACTTTTTCTTTTTTTTTAAAGCCAGATACAGCTTTAGTCTGTATTATAATGTCACCTGCTGCTGCCAGTATGTTTAAACATCTTTCACAGTTTTCCTATATCGTCAAAAAATTGTTATGCATATCACCTGTGAAAATTATTTCCAGCTTCATAGGGTTCTGACTTCCTGTGCAAAGCTGAAGGCGTTTTCTTAGCCTGTTTACTAAAGAAAAGTATTTTATTTAATCTGTCTGTTTCTAATGACTTTCTGAATCTGCTGGTTAACTTCAACTAATTTTAAATATGATTACATGAAAAACTGCAAGATATTGCCACTTCTATATAGAGACCTATGTTAGGCATTTTATGAAAGGGAGAGGGCAGAAATCTGTTATCATACTTCTTTTAGAATCAGATGTCCATCCAAAGGCAGACAAGTTCTCATCACCTGATAAGCTTGCATTTGGCAGCAGACTAGTCTTGAAGCTGCTGTTTCTAGCCTAGTATGAATATTGAAGAAATATCGGAAGAATTGGGGAAGTGAAGGGAACAGGACTTGACAGAAGAGCTGACTATGTGACAAAGTAAATGAGGTCATAGTTCTTATTGCACCATTCAAAAAGAGCTTGGTTTTCTGCTTTATTTTCACTGGTTTAATTTATGATTGAATGAAGAAAAGATTGATTTTAAATAGTTCATTTTTTTAATGCCTTTTATTCTTGAAAATAATGTGTAATTTGTAACTACAAGAAAAGTCACATAGAAGTTCTAATGTTCAAATATGAATTTGACACTTTTGAAAGAGATGCAGGGACCAAGCTCATCAGATTCTTGGGTTCAGTAAAATTATGGGCAAGTTTTCTAGTATTATATGATTATTCTTTTACAGAAGATGTAGATTCAGTGAGGATTTATTGTCTGTGACCAGTTGCTACACTGAAACATCAGCACAGTGTCATACAACTCAGCTTCCTCTTGTGAGCCTTGGCCAGGATAGATGATGTTTGCACAAATGTATTATGGTCTCAAACAAACATTAATGTAATTTATAAATCAACAGGATATACACATATAGTCTTTGGGGTCTGTGGATCCAGCCACAGGGTTTCTGCTGAACCTGGCTAACATCTGGCCTACTGAGATGGCGACTAGGTACAGCTGACATCAGCTGAACATACAGACCTGCTCTGTGCAGAGGCAGTTATAGTGAAAGTCACTATAACTGAGGTTCACAAAAAACTTCTAGTTGTGAAAAATAACTTTATTAAACAAGCCAATACTAGTAGGATTCTTTTTGGAATGAAGGTGCTATTGATATCCTTAGTTTAGCCAGGATATGGTCAGATTGAGTGATAACTGAAAACTTACCTCTAGAGGTAGCATAGAATCATAGAATCACAGAATAGTTAGGGTTGGAAAGGACCTTAAGACCATCTAGGTCCAACCTCCCTATGGGCAGGGACACCTCCCACTAACCATGTCACCCAAAACTGTGTCCAACCCAGCCTTGAACATCGCCAGGAATAGAGCATCCACAACTTCCTCGAACAACACATTCCAGTGCCCCACTGCCCTCACAGTAAAGAACTTCTTCCTTATATCTAATCTAATCTTCCCCCGTTTAAGTGTGAACCCATTACCACTTCTCCTATCACTACAGTCCCTAGTGAAGAGTCCCTCCCAAGCAACTCCATAGGCCCCCTTCAGATACTGGAAGGCTGCTATGAGGTCCCCACGCAGCCTTCTCTTCTCCAGGCTAAGCAGCCCCAACTTTCTCATCCCGTCTTCATACGGGAGGTGCTCCAGTCCCCTGACCATCCTCGTGGCACTCCTCTGGACTTGTTCCAACAGTTCCATGTCCTTTTTATGTTGAGGACACCAGAACGGTGCACAATTCCCCAAGTGAGGTCTCGCAAAAATAGGTGAAACTTAGTTTCTGAACCCAAAAGAAATGCTTAATGCACAAAGTTGCTAATGACATGATCAGTTTAGTCCTCTGAAAACAATCTTGGTTTTGAGAGTAGGTGTTTCAGCTTAGCGCATTATAGAAGCTTAATCTTTTAGAAGCCCAAGTGGTTGGGTAGATCTGACCTGTTGAGTTTCCTCAACCCCCAGTAAAAAAAGTCTACCTGAATTCCACTTTGGGCATCATAGCCTGCTTTTTAAAGTCCATTTGCTTTTTATTTATCTCATCTTACATTGAATATATATAAATTAATAGTTATCCTTGGAACTGTTACGAGTTCACATGTGGCCACAGTTTGTAAATGTCATTTTTCTTACTGAAATAGTTTTTCATCTGAAGATAATAAATATTCTCTAGCTGTCATGTAATTTTAACTTGTGAGAAAATTCCTCTGAGATAGAAGCATGTACCTACTGCTTTCGATTCTTACTTAAAGCAAGTAATCCTTCCTACAAGGAAGCAACTGAAATATCTTGAACTTTGCCTTCTTTCAGCAGTGAAAAGATTCATGTTAGGACAATTAATCTATTGATCAATTAATCTATTAATCAATTTGATCTTCAGTAGCTCAAAGGCTGAAAAGTTTTCACTGCTCATTTATGAAGCAGTTTTCAAAAATGCACAATATTTCACTTTTCTGTCTCATTTTTCTGCAAAATAGTGGAGGGTAAAGTGTTCTTTTCAGAACAAAGTACATTCAGTTACTGAAAAAAAGACAAAGAGATATCACCTACTTAGGAAAAGTCTTACTGTTTGGTTAAATTAACTGTAAACATAGCTCTCAAATTCATAAGATGAGAAATAAGCAAGAGGAAGACGGCTGGAGCAATAAAGGAATACACTAAATTTTCAGCTAGCTTAGCAATAAATCTGTAGATTTATTTCAGCATCTTTGCATGTAATAACAAATATGCTGTGTAGAATTAAATCCTACCATAAACGTATACAAATTTCTAATAAAATAAAGTTCAATGACAATCTATGGAAAAATGGCTTTATGTGATGAAAACATGAAGCTGGGCAGCTACTAGTATGTTCACAACTACAGCCTTATTTGTGAAATCAGTTGCTTCATGGATTATGCAACAAGACATTTTTATTTTGGGATATCTTAATATCTTTAATATTACCTGGAATTTCCATTTGCTTTCCAAGTCTGCCAAGTAATAGAAATTTGTTGTAGCTAATAGCTTACTAGGATTTATTTAACAAGACGGAAAATTTCACTTTGTCTGAAAATACTTCTAAATTGCAAGTGTAATACTCAGCATGAACGCAAATAGGATTAAAAGAAACATCGAATAACAACCCAGTGATGACCTGGACATACAATCCCATAATAAAGTCACTGTGGATTCAGAGCTGCAGATCCAGCACCAGGGTTTTGTCTAATTGTCAGTTCTTACCGATCTCTTAGTACGAAAAAGAGAAGCACATGGTCTTGTCTGCTGGTTTTGTAAGCTATTTGTGAAAGACAACCTTGTACCACTTAAAGATTTCTGATACTTGCTGATGTGAGTTTTGATTAATTACTTTTTTTGAAGTGTCCACAACAGTAATTTAAGAGTCACTGAGCCCAGGAAGAGATACACTGCTTAAAGGAACTAATTAATTAAACAAGGTTGAATAGAACAGCATGGAACAGAAGATATTTAAAGTACCTTTTTTTCCTCCCAGTTTCTGCACCATGGTGACTAATGTTTCTTAAGTCCCCACAGTGCGATACTGAGAGTTTTTTTCTCAAGATCTCATGCTGCTTTAAAAGGAAACACTGGCTAGTGGTTAAGTCAACCCATGCTGAGATACATTAACTGCACCATGTTATCAGCTGATAATGGTGCTATTTACACATTACCCACTGTGTATATTTGTGAAATAGGATATTTCCTTGCTAATGGAAATGAGACATTTTCTTTGAAATGGCAAGTGTTGGACATTTTGGCACCATTTTGAAGGAGAGGTGAAGAATACAACCTCATTTATTGTTGTTTGTTTGTGGGTTTTGTTATATTTTTGGCGGATGTTCCCACTTTAAACTTCAGGAAATACATTTACTTTTATTCTGTTCTCTTGCCTTGAGATTTCATTGAGATTATTCGAAGGCATAATTCTTACAATGAAAGAAAAATATAGAAATAAGCTATGTTGGAGAATTATTACACTATAAATTCCGAACATTCCAAAATACCAACAATCTAATACAAGAGTAAATAATAACTCATATACTGAATAATTGAAAGGCAGTCACTTAAACTTGGCACATTTTTTAACTAGTTTGATCCCATGGCCAGAATCTAGAGTGCAGAAATCTAGTTTCTTTTTCATTAGAGAAGAGTTGCAGGTAAATCCACCTCCTGTAAATTCAGCAAAATCAGTAAGCCTATACTACCACACAGTTTTCACACATGAACAAACAAAACAAAATTTACTCTTCCTAAAAACATTAATTCAAAGCATGCTGTTGAGATTTTTCATGCTATATTAGCTTCATTCTGAGTTTGAGTCCATGGAATTAATGATGTTGTAATCATTCTTCAAAATACAAAGAAACAAATGACAGTACTATTATATGATTAAAAACAAATGTTATTTATGCTTTCCCATGTATGAAATATGCATACTTCCTGATCAATTTGTGAACAAACACTGGCAGAACCAATGCAATATTTTCCATCTATGATCACCTCATGATCTTGCTATAAAAGGGAGAGTGCTTTTTAAAATTTGACACTGAAGAAATAAAAGGTATAGTAGAAGGACCAGTAAATCCTGAAAGAAATCTATTCTTGATTTAAGAAGTTAATCAAATTTTAGCTTTCTGTCTACTCATAGCTTCAGAATTTTTCTTGACAGTATTTCCAAGTGAAAATAAATAAATAAATAGTCCCAATGAAATAGAAATAGGTGCATCATGCTGGAACCCATAAATTTTAAGGTTAATAACATTGCTGTCTTTTAATTATGTGATGAAAAAAAATGCCTACACCATGAGACATATTGCCATAAAGTATAGTGATCTGTCATATCATAAAAGTTCTTCACATTTCAGTACCATAAACCTATAACCATAAACCCAAAATGTCTAAAATATGCAGCATGTCAATGATCTTATAAACGTTTTGTGACTTAGCAATAACTGATATTAAAAAATATATTATCTTTCTAGCTCTATTATACATATTGTTCAAGATCCCATGCTTCTTTATCCTCTCTTTGACTAAACTTCTCATTTGTGTTATGGATGCATTCAGTTTTTAATCTTTTTAGACTAATTTGTATTTTATTTTATGTTTTTTTAATTCAGCCTCCCTCTTTCTGTATACTTGGATAGTAATATGTGAAGCTCATCTCTACATGAGCTCTGATTTGGAGAAATCTCCAGGAACTCACCAAAAAAATTCAAGTTGACAAGCAGGTATTGTTTATTGCAGTGTCAGGAGACATGGGGGATAGCTCCTCCTAGCATGTCTCTCCAAATTGCTAAACAAGCCATCCTTATATTGCCACTAAGCATACATATTCATTAGTACATACATGCATATTCAAGAGGCTATTTATGTATTACATCATTCTTCTAGATTATTTCCCCGCATGCATACAAAAAATGTGGTGGAGGTCTTTGGGGGCCGTTTACTTATTCCAACAATCTTCGTCACATCTAGCAGTCTGAAGCATACAATACTCCAAGTGAGGTCTCACAAGAGCAGAGCAGAGGGAAGGATCACCTCCTTCAACCTGCTGGTCACACACCTTTTGATGCAGCCTAGGATACAGTTGGCTTTCTGGGGTGCAAGTGCACACTGAATCAGGCTCATATTCAGTTTCCCATTGACCAACACCCCCAAGTCCTTCTCTGCAGGCTGCTCTGAATCTCTTCTCTGCCTAATCTGTAGGTGTGCCTAGGATTGCTCCAACCCAGGTTTAGGACCTTGCATTTGGCTGCTCTGAATCTCTTCTCTGCTTAATCTGTAGGTGTGCCTAGGATTGCTCCAAACCAGGTGTAGGACCTTGCATTTGGCATGGTTAAACTTCATAAGGTTGACATCAGCCCACCTCACAAGCGTGTCAAGGTACCTCTAGATAGTATTCCTTCCCTCCAGTGTATCAACTGAACCACCCATCTTGCTGTCACCAGCAAACTTACTGAGTGCACACTCAAAACCACTGTCCATGTGGACAACAATGATGTTGAACAGGACAGGTCCCAACACTGATCCCTGAGGGACAGCACTTGTTACTGTTCTGCAGCTGGAGATTGGGCCATTGACCACAACTATTTGCGTGCAGCCATCTATCCAGTTCTTTATCCACTGATTGGCCGATCTATAAAATTGATGTCTCTCCAATTTAGAGGAAAGAAGAAAACTTTGCAAAACAGGAAAATTTTGATGCAATTTGGACAAAAGCTGAGGTCAGTTGCTGAGTTGAGTAGTTTGAGAGAGGACGTCTTCAACATCTGAGCAGGGAGAAGCTCAGCATCCAGGAGCCTCAACTCAGAGTGGCAAGAATTCACCAAGGGAGCCTCAAGCCCTTGACAGGACATGCCCAGGAGCCGACAGCTCAGCTGATGCTAGCATCTGACTCACAGGGGGCGGTGCCAAGAGAGTCAGCAACAGACCTGACTGGGTAAAAACCTGCCCAGGGAAAGTGAGAGACAAGGGCTGGTAGAGGCAATTTCTGTGGGCAGGCAAGCAGGATGGTGAGCACTCACCCTAAGAGCAGGGCCTGGACTGGGAGCTCTGGCTACCCTGGCAGTGGCCAGTGTAGGCACCCAGACAGGGCTGCTGAGAGAGGAGGCTGCAGTGCAGAGCTCGGACTGTAGAGAGCGCCTGCACTGGTCTTGTGAAGGGAGGGTGCACCATGGGCAGGGCTGCACTCGGTGCGCCCCGGTGGAGGTCCTCCTGCAGCAGGGGCTGAGCTGCGGGATGGTGTCAACGGCTGAGAGGGGTCAGGGAGCTGAGAGGAAGCAGGACTGCTTGCCCCAGACCCAAACTGTGCAGTGGCCTTAAACGTCCATTGTAGCTCATGCAGGAAAGAAGGAGGCCGCTAACCCAAGAAGCTGGGAAACAGTGACAGAAAAAGAGAGGAAGAGGATAATCAAAAGCAAGGGACTTCCTCCTAAATCCGATGTCCCTACCCAGAACTGCTTGGCAGTTCTGCAGGGGGCTAATGAGGAAGCACGCTCGCAACACGAAAAACTGTCTGATGCACTGGTAAAGAAGATCACTACTGGTGCTGCCAGGATTAAATGACGGGTCACAGTAGTAAGGGACACTACTTTGAAAGGAACAGAGGCACACATCTGTCAGCCTGACCCAGTCTCAAGGGAGGTGTGCTGCCTACCAGGGTCTCAGATCAGGGATGTTGCAGAGAGGCTGCCTGCTCTAGTAAGTCCCATTGACTATTACCCATTTCTAGTGGTCCATGTGGGTGCTACTGATATAGACAGCAGTAGCCTGAAGAACATAAAGGACTACAGACCCCTGGGAGAGGCAGTTAGGGACTCTGGAGCTCAGACAGTCTCTTCAGAAATTCTCCAGGATACAGGCGAGGACCTTAAAAAGGCTAGGAGGATTGGCCAGTTTAATAAATGGTTAGAAGGGTGGTGCCATACTTAAGAGTTTTGGTATTCAGAACATGGGACTTGATTTGGGAGTCCAAGTCTACTGGAGGCTGGTAGAGCTGGTCTGATAATGAAGAGTGGTTTTGGTAGGAGGCTTGCCAGACTGGTCAAGGATGCCTTAAACTAGATGTGTTGGGGGTGGGGGACATCATTCCATCCTAACACTCCCAGTCAGTTGCCAGCACCTTTAATAAATGTTCAGAGTAATGTAGAGATATTCCAGCCGCTTCAGCCAATGAGCTGACTTCATTTGGAGCTCAGCTCAGATGCCTCTATACAAACACCAGTAGTATGGGAAGCAAACGGGTAATTAGAGACGGTTGCACATCTACAAGGGCATGATATAATAGGCATCACAGAAACAGGGTGGGATGGCTCCTATGACTGGTGTGTTGGAATGGAAGGTTACAGGCTCTTTAGAAAAGACAGGCCAGGCATACAGGGAGGGGGAGTTGCTGTTTATGTTAGGAATAGGCTGGAGTGTAGAGAACTCTGTCTGGGGACAGGTGATCATTCAAACATGAAATTTATTTTTTTTCTTCTTTTGTGAGGAAATGACAATGTGAGGAACTTAAGGAATATATGAATATCATAATATTCATAGAGATTTCATTACAATGTGGTGGCTCTTGATATGCATAACTTCTCTGTCATGCCTCATTGTGTATCACATTAAGGAAGTGATGGCTGGAATTTATTTTCGAAATGGATAGGTAGCAATGGTCAATAAATTCCTTGCACTGCTTGATTGTGTATATGCATCTGTGACATCATTCATACATAATTTTGCTAGCAAATTATGGTAAATACCAAAAGTTCATTTGTTTTTACTTTTCTTCTTTTTCCATTCTTTTAAAAAAAGAACAAGTTTTAAAAGCTAAGTGCTTACAATCCACTTTCAGTGGAACATTCAAGATAATAGAATAGAAGGAAAACAACCAAATAATAGCCAAAAGCATTGACTAATTTTCAGGACTGGACTCCTGTCAGCGTCCACCCACCATAGTGTAATATTATTAGCTTAAACATATACAATATGCATTTGCATGCTTATTGCAAGTAACTTGCTTAGTTGTACCGCACTATATTACTGTAGGTACACTATGTGACTCTCGAAGAGCACCCTTAAAATCTCTTATTGCCTGATAATTTGAATTATGTTAATTCTCAAGGAAAATATGTTGGCCCAAGCAACACTAAACGAATTTGAATTGATGATACCATATAACAAAAATGTCTAAGTATTCCATGTCCATGAATGATAAAAGTATTTTCTGACAATTCACATCACTTATCTGGCAATTTGCTTCTCTTATCCCACTGTTTTTACAGCTCTACATTTCTTAGCATTTCTGTTCTTTTTACAGCCATGCATTTCTTAGCATCTAGACAGAAAATGGTGTTCAGAGGTGCCTTGAAGTAGGTTTGTAGTATTTCCAGTAATTAGGCCATGGGAATTGGGAGACAGAAGAGAAGGATCTTTTCAACCTGGAGGGAAATCTGCTACAGCCTGATTGATTCCAAAGGTTTGGCATGGAAAACTTGTCATCGCATGATTAGTTTCCAAGACTCTCTTATTCCAAGTAGTGTTGTTTGTTCATAAAACATGATACAGTCTCCCCTCCCCAAGCTCAATAGAACAAAAATTTGAGAATAAAAAGTTGCTGGGAGTATCAGTATCTGCAGTCAATATGTGTCAGCAGGCAATGCAATAAAGAAATTCTACACCTAATAGAGAGGCAGATTAAAGTTTCACTTCTTCTGGGCATGGAAGTGGAGCAGAAGGCCCCTAACCAATATGTCTATGTCTATGCATATAAAACATTTTTTTTTCTGAGATATTTTCATTTTGAACAGTTGAGTCTTTATAAGTGATTCTGTCTTTTAACTTCCTTTGTTTTAAACTCATTTTAAATTGCAAAATGGATAAAATGCTTGTTATTTAGGTTCATTTCAGTCATTGTCAAGCTTCCATTTATTTAACAGAAGATAGAATATAACAAAAAAAAAAATAATTCATTTCTCATATGCTTACAGGCACCAGCATAAAAAGAAAAAAAAACCCAAACAAAGTAAAAGTAAATACTTATTTTTTGGTAAGTTAAATTAACAAAAAAGTATTGACAAAATGAGCTAAGAAAATAAACCACATCAGTGTTGCATAGATAGGAACAACCTCACTCTCACGGGGAACTTCAACCACACTGTTATCTGTTGGAGGGATGGCACTTCCTGGCACAAGCAATCCATGAGGTTCCTCAATTGTGTGGAAGAAAACTTCTTTCGGCAAGTAATAGAGGAGCTGACAAGGAGAGGTGCCATTCTTGACCTCATCCTCACCAACAGGGAAGGGCTGGTTGGAAATGTAATGCTCCTGGGCAGACTTGGTTGCAGTGATCACAGGATGATTGAATTTAAGATCCTCAGGATAGGGAGAAGAGCGTGCAGCAAGCTCACTGCCCTGGACTTCAAGAGAGCGGAATTTGGCCTCTTCAGGAATCTGTTTAGTAAGGTTCCATGGGATATAGTCGTAGAGGGCAGGGGGGCCCAGGACTGTTGGTTGATATTCAAGGATCACCTGCTACGAGCTCAAGAGTATTGCGTCTTGACTAGAAGGAAGTACAGCAGGAAGGTCAGGAGACCTCCTTAGACGGATAAGGAGCTGCTGAGAAAACTTTGAGGGGAAAAAAGGGGCTCATAAGATGTGGAAGTAAGGACAGGCAGCCTGGGAAGAATACAGGGATGTTGTCTGGGAAGCTAGGGAACAGGTTAGGAAAGCTAAGGCCCACTTAGAAGTAAACTTGGCTAGGGATGCTAAAAATGACAGAAAGAAATTCTACAGTTACACTGCAAACAAAAGACAGACTAGAGACAATGTGGGCCCTCTCCAGAAGCTATCAAGAGAGCTGGCTACCTTGGATTTGGAGAAGGCTGAGGTTCTTAATGACTTCGTTGTCTCAGTCTTCACTGACCAATACTCTGCACCACCCGAATCTTGGAAGGCAGATGCAGGGACTGTGAGAACGAAAACCCTAGGCCCACTGTAGGAGAGGATCTGGTATGAGACCATCTTAAGAACCGGAATGTGCCCATCTGCAGGTCCTGAAGGAGCTGGCAAATGAAGTTGCTAAGCTACTGTCCATCATATTTGAAAACTCATGGCAGTCAGGTGAGGTTCCTAATGACTGGAAAAAGGAAAATATAACCCCCATTTTCAAGAAGAAAAAATGTATGAGCCAGGGAATTACAGATCAATCAGATTCACCTCTGTGCCTGGCAAAATCTTGGAGCAAATTCTCCTGGAAGGCATGCTAAGACTCAGGGAAAACAACAGGGTGCTTGGTGACAGCATGGCTTCACTAAGGGGAAATCCTGCCTGACCAATTTGATGGTCTCCTATGCTGGGGCTACAGAACTGATGGACAGGGGTAGAACAGTTGATGTCATCTACCTGGACTTGTGCAAATTGTTCATCACTGTCCCGCATGATATCTTTTGCTCTGAATTGGAGATCATAAATTTGATAGGTGGACCACTCAGTGGATAAAGATCTGGCTAGATGGATGCACACAAAGAGTTGTGGTCGATGGCCCGATGTCCAGCAGGAAAGCAGCAGCGAGTGGTGTCCCTCAGTGATCAGTGTTGGGACCTGTCCTGTTCAACATCATTTATGGCCATATGGACAGTGGGATTGACTGTCTGTTTAGAAAGTTTGCTGATGAGACCAAGCTGTGCGGTTCAGTTGATACATTGAAGGGAAGGAATGCCATCCAAAGGGACCTTGACACGCTTGTGAGGTGGGCTCATACCAACGTGATGAAGTTTAAGCATGACAAGTGCAAGGTCCTACACTTGGGTCAGAGCAATCATAGGCGCATCTACAGATTCTTCAGAGAAGAGATTCAGAGCAGCCCTGCGGAGAACGACTTGGGGGTGTTGGTTGATGAGAAACTTAACATGAGCTAGCTTCAGTGTGTTCTTGCAGCCCAGAAAGACAACTGTATCCTGGGCTGCATCAAAAGGAGTGTGGCCAGCAGGTTGAAGGACGTGATCCTGCCCCCTACTCTGCTTTTGTGAGAACTTACTTGGAGTATTGTGTGTAGTTCTGGTGTCCTCAACACAAAAAGGACATGGAACTGTTGGAACAAGTTCAGAGGAGGGCCACAAGGATGATAACGGGACTGGAGCACCTCCCTTACTACGGCTGAGAAAGTTGGGGCTGTTCAGCCTGGAGAAGATAAGACTGCATGGAGACCTCATGGCAGCCTTCCAGTGTCTGTAGGAGGCCTATAAGGATGGTGAGGAGAGACTCTTCATTAGGGACTGCAGTGATAGGGTTAGTGGTAATGGGTTCAGGATTAAAAAGAGGAAGTTTAGATTGTATATAAGGAGGAAGTATTTTACTGCAAGGGTGGTGAGGCACTGGAACTATTCTATAATTTTGTGATTCTGAAGCATTCTCTGAAGAAACATTATTTTCTATATTCCTTTCACCTACAACTTTTTTTTTTTTTCCCTAAGACACTAAATTGTTTTAACACAATTTCTTTCAGCTTCTATCACTGGTTTCATCTGCTGTATGTCCTTCATACCTAAACAAATAACTTATAGGTTCCAAAGAATTAATGAAGCAATACTAACAGTACGCGTATAAATTAAAGAGTAATAATAATATAGTCCATAAATTACTACTAGTCATCTTTCTTTGACGTTTTCTCACAATACGTCTACATGTTGCATTTATATTCTGGTATGCTTAGAGAAAGAAAGACAGAAGTCCTGTGATGATTTTACTGTAGTTATTGAACCTCATTAACTACAGGATACAAAAAAATAGGCATAGCCCTTGAAAAAATGTAGAACCATGCACTCTGAAGAAATATTTTCACTACCTAAACATGCAAAATATGCTTTATCAGCTGTACAGAACAATATTTTCCTGCTGTTATATATTCCTGATGCAGTAGTATCATTTACTAGTGTGAGTTGGGTGGGTTTTTTTCATCCATAGCTATGTTACCACAATTTCGTGTACCGTCTTGGATCCCAAGAGATATGACAGTTTAGAACATTTAATGATTTGTTTCATAATTATCCGTAACGGAATACTGTGTATGTTGGCAAGTTGCAAAAAATTTACATACCCAGAAGCTAGGAGGGCCATAAGTCTGAATTTTCTACTTAGAGGTGTATCCTGGTGGAATTTCTTACATTTGCTTATTTATCGCATATTTGTGATTTGATAGGTAGATTAGATACAGTGCATTTAGGCTTTTCCCAGTGTATGCTCATTTCAGTCTTCAGCCTGATCTCCATTCCTTTATCACTTTCCCTCTTTTGAGTTTGCAACAGATGTCTCATGAGTGTGAAAAGAGATGTAGCACAGCTTTAACATGTGTGCAGGTACAATACATGTGTTTTGGTGGAGTCTGGGCACTCAGTACATGCTGTGAGTTCACAGGAGTGAACTGCATATATATCGAGTCAGAAGGAGAGATTCAAGTTGCATTGCAAATTGGGGAAGATAAATTGGAGTGTAAAATATCTGGGACGGAGTCTGATTGTCATAATGAGGATTCCTCTGCCTGCCTACTTCTAATGTGGTGTTTCGAGGGCGACACAAACAAAACTTGTCTGTTCACGGCTTTCCTCTCTGGCTCCACAAAACCTCTGCAACATATATCCTTCCCCAGCGTTTGCTGGTAAATATACTATATACAATCACTGCATACCAAGGAATAAAATGTGTAAGTGTGCTAACTAGAAACCCAACCCAATTTGAGTGTTTCATGTCTGAAGCAAAACTTTCTTCCCACAGAATTAGCACTGTTATTCGTTGAAGTAGAAGAAAGATTTATTTGGATCTAGGTAAATAAAATATCTTTCAACTTTTAATGTCTTAATCACAAATGTACTGAAAGTGGTTTTACTGTAGTATATGAACCACATACCGATTTTAAGGAGACATAGTGATGTTTTGAGAAAGGCTGCAAAGAATGAAATAAAAGATCAAAGAAAATGTTTAAAAGTTTGGTATCATCTCATATCTGTATCTTTACCATGACTTATATTGTTTCACAGGAAAAAAAAAGCAGATTATAAAATATGTGTCTATGAATAGTTTGCACAATGCAAAGTATTAAAAGCCATGAATATAGGCTTAGATTTCCTGTGAAAATTTTATACAAATTGTAAGAAAAGCTTTGTTTCTGGGAGATGGCTTTTGTCTATTGCTTCCTCTTTTTATCACTTTAAAGGATGAAATATTCAAATATTGATTTTATTTTTTTAATCTAGTTTGGCATATAATATCTGTTAAGCTGACAATTAGTCTTCCTTTTGCTACCAAAATTTGAGCATGGTTAACTGGATAGCATGTGTTTCAATTGTTATTCATTTTTTTTGTCCACACTGAAAAGAAAGTCTGTGCTGAATCTGATAAAAGTAAAAAAAAACAAAATAAGTAAATGGAAAAAACGTTTAATCTATGATCTTAGAGCTCAGTCTCCATATAGTTTGAATTTAACCAGTTTCTTAGTTCATTATTACAGTACTTTATGTTCACTATATGTTTTATTTTTATACATGCTGTCATTTTACTTCCCATGATCATTTTGTAATGTTAAGATTAAAGTCATGGGGTCAGCTTTGTTAAGATGTGTGGAAGCTAAAGGATATGTGTGAATCTGTGGAATGTAAGGGTACCTGGTTTGTGTAAGAGAATTTGATGAGTAGTTTACTTGATAATAAACAGAAACAAGAGACAGGGAAAGCTGTAAGTAAATACACCAACCCTAATAAGCAGGAGATAACAGGGACTATAATAAAGATGAAAACTCCGAAGCCACTGATGGATGGTTCACTGGCAAAGTCACCCAAGTGCCACCTTGAAGAAGCTCAACTGTAACTTTGTAACTGATAAAAAGGGGGAGACAAGGTTAGCATGGGACTCATGGGAATTAATGCATTTTTTTATGGGATATATGCTGGGATTATCTGTGAAAATGTGAAAAAAACTATTGGGGGATTTTTAGGGGGATAGGCAAAGGTGAGATAATGGAGGGAGGAATTTGGATCAGGGAGGAAACAGCATGGGAAAATGGAGACTGGAGGGAATAAAATACCACATATAAGCAAGAAACTGATCAGTGCATTTGTGTAGCCAAGCCTTGCACAGTGACATTAAATTTACAAGTTTCATAAACTGTATTAAGCTCTATTCCTATTTTCTAGTGTGATTTTTTTCTCTATTCTGTATGTGGGTATACGTGTGATTCACTAATGGACTAGCTGGTATGTAGGAGATCAGATCTGAGCTCAGAGAATGAAATTGTATAGAAGAGATGCAGGGTAGAGGCATGGATTCTAGACAGGATGATTTAGGTGGAAAACTTTGAAAACCAAATTCTTAATCCATGGATTAGTTCATAATTCATGGATTGCTTTATATGTCAAAGGAATTGTGCTTTTTGTTCAGATTGTGGAAATTTCGAGAGAAATATGATACCCCTACTATAATAAAAGTATATAATTACATAAAATCATAGAATGGTTTGAGTTGGAAAGTATCTTACATCTAGTTCCAACCCCCCTGCCATGGACAGGGACACTTCACACTAAACCATGTTGCCCAAGGCTCTGTCCAACCTGGCCTTAGACACTGCAGGGATGGAACATTTGCCATTTCTTTGGACAGCATGCTCCAGCACCTCACTAGTCTCACAGTAAAGAACATCTTCCTTGTATCTAACCTGAACTTCCCTTGACTTATATATAAGTTTACACCCATTACCCCTTGTCATGTTGTTACAGGCTCTGATGAAGAGTCCCTCTTCATCATCCTTGTAGGCCCCCTTCAGATACTGGAAGGCTGCCAGGAGGTCTCCACACAGCCTTCTCTTCTCCAGGCTGAACAGCCCCAACTTCATCAGCCTGCCTTCATATAGGAGGCACTCCAGCTCCTTATCATCATTGTGACCTTCCCCTGCACTTGTTCCAACAGCTTCATGTACTTTTTATGTTGAGGACACCAGAACTGCACACAATACTCCAAGTGAGGTCTCACATGAACAGAGCAGAGGGGCAGGATCACCTTCTCTGACCTGCTGGTCATGCTCCTCTGGATGCAGCCCAGGATACAATTGGCTTTCTAGGCTGTGAGCACACAATGCCAGCTCATGTTCAGTTTCACATCAACCAACATATAAGTAACTCCAGAATACCATAAAAATATTTCTACATAAGACTTTTTTCTTCAAACATATTCAAAAATAGAATCAGGATTGGCAAGCACTCTCTTGTGGGCCAGCCCTAGTTAACCAAGGTCAGCCCTTCCCTAGTAGGGTAGGTGGAGGGAAATAGAAAAGGAGTGAGAAAGCTTATGGGTCAAGATAAATACAGGAAGGTCGTTCACCATCTACTGTTGCTTTTTTTAATTTCTTGAGCCCCACATTGGACGTCAAGGATCCTCTCTGTGTGTGTGTGTGCGTGTGTGTGCTTGTGTGTGTTTGGGAAGGGTAACCTTAGCGAATAGCCAAAATCCCCCCCAGACACTCACTCACTTTCATGCTTAGTGGGTAGGGTAAAGAAAATAGGAAGAATGAGAAAACTCATAGGTTAAGATAGAGAACTTACCAATTACCATCACAGTGTACTGACAATTAAAATATTCGAGTAGCTGGAAACAAAAAGGCAAACATTAAATTGACACCTTTCCTCTCCCATTTCCCATGCTTCAGTCCATCACTCCTGACTTCTCTACCCCACACTGAGCCTCTTAGGATGGTTGGTCAGAAAAGGTTAGGATCACTACGTAATGGTTTCTCTCTGCTGCTTCATTCTTCATTCTTTTCTTCTGCTTCCCCACTGGCACTCCATGGGCTGCAGGAGAACACCTGCTTGGGTGCCTGGAGCAAGTCCTCCCCCTCCTTCTTCACTGACCTTGGTGTTCCCTCTGCTGTTTGTCACTCTTTCTGCTTGTCTCACATTTTCTGCCCTTTCTTGAACATGTTTAACATGTTTAACATGTTTAAGCTGTGTGCTGCTGTGGGCACATAGGAATGTCATGGGTTCACCAGTAGCAGTCATTTTTCTCCTCCTTGGTAGCTGGTGCAGTGCTGTGTTTTTGACTTGTGGCCTGAAAACAGCGCTGATAACACCAATGTTTTTAGTTGTGGCTCTGTGATGTTTGGTCTGGCCAAGGACTTTCGGAGCCTCATGCTCTGCCAGGGAGGAGGGGAAGCCGAGAGGAAGCAGAGTCAGGACACCTGACCCAAACTGACCAAAGAGGTATTCCACACCATAGCACGTCATGCCCAGGATGCAGAAACTGAGAGCAGAGACCAGGAAGGGTGCGGGGGATGCACTGCTT
>JANRGW010051851.1:0-11738 GCA_024733675.1 Psilopsiagon aymara | reverse complement strand
CACGATTACCTGTTCTCCCTTCTCATTACACAGACAGCTAATGCCCTCAGGTCTGGTCCTTGTTCGCTCTGTTCTTGTTCCCTGGGTTTCTGTTGCTCTTCAGGGTTCTCCTTGTCTCTTCCTCCACCCTCATGTTTTCAAAATTACTTCTGTCTATTCTCCTTAGAGAAAATTTCCTAATACTTGGCTGCAAACTCCTTTCAAGCCCTTCAAGTAAGCAGCTCCTTCCAGAAAACATTCCTGTGTTAATTTCCCTGAGAAATTTTTGCCTATGCCATCTTGGTTTTGAACTTTTATTGCATTTCTTTCAAGTTCCTTATGGGAAAGAGACAGTTCTTATGTGTTTGCGAAAGGTCATTTATGTAGTCCCTAGGTAATAAATACCCAGGCATTGTCTATAGGCAATAAATGCATCTCTCCAGCCTTTCAGAAGCCTTATCTTTCTTTAACATGTTATCTTATCTTCTGCTCTCATTTCTGTTGATTTTGACCCTCTGTTCTAGTCACTTTCCCAGGAAATCCCATAGTTTGCATTGCTAAAGTTATCATCTGCTTGACTAAAATGAAAGTACTTGTTAATGCGTAGAGTACACTTAAAGTGATGTATTTTAAAAGAAAAGGATCAGATTGTTAGAGGTTGGATAAATATAAGAGATTCAGCCTTCCAGCCACTAAAATTGTTTATGGGATTTTCCATCAACTTCAGTAGGAGCAGGAGCTAATCCAAAATGGTTCTGACCAAGAATGGAGAATTTTATTTGCCATCTGCTTGGATAGCGTCTTACTGTGTGTTTTACAGTAACATTTGGTGTTCTGATGTCCATTTTGATTCTTCTTATCCAGATGTTCTGGGAACATAAAATTTGCTATTTAAATAGGATGTCTGCTCAGTGCTGGTATAAACTGCTGCTTTTCTACAGGCTGTGAAATGGAAACTCTGTCCCTGTTAAAAGCTCTGCAGAAATAACAGGGCTTGAAGTCTTGGGAAATCCTTTGGGTTCCTCACTGCCCTCCCTCCTCCTTTCTTCTTTCCTCCTCAGTATATGCTCTCTTCAGTTTTAGCTTCAAAAGATGAAAGTCTTACTCCTGATGATGTGTTGTGGGTATTATAATCTCAGATAAACAACATTTTTGGTAAGCTTTATTGATCATGTCAGGTTGTATTCTAGTCATTTTCCCAGAAAATGCCCTGAGGAGTTGCATACAACTCGTCTGAAATGGTTTCCTCTTCGTGTTTGTTACTAATGCAGTGAGATTGTTTAACCATCCAAATTACAGGTTTTACTTTTTTTAAATCATCTTTTTGCACTGCTCCAGCAGATCTGCTGTAGAGAGCTGGTGCTAAAGCCTGGTTTCATGTGTCATTAGGAGAGTGTTATTTTCTCTGCCATCCCAGTGTTCCGCCTGAGACATTCACAGGAGGCTGGGAAGGCTCACGCTGCAGTTCGGCGCAGGATCGGGAAGCTGTGTGGCATCCATGCTGTTCTGTCTGTCTCGGTTTCTCACCCGCCCACTGCTCCCCACGGCTGCTTTGCTCGGGCCCATGCGCCTTTTCAGTGGCTGAGATAAGATGTCAATGAGAGGGGAGGGAGGGTTAGCAGAGCTGCTGGAGCAATTGATTCTTGTCTGCCTCTCGGAGCAGCCTGTCTGCACAGTAGCGCATGATACAGTTTTGCACAATGCCCTGCTAATGCCCTAGTCAGCAGCTTCCAAGGGAAGAATAGCGTTGGAAAAAAAATGATGGCAGTCCTCTGTGAGCCCCAGAGAGTGCATGGAGCAGAGCTAAATTTGGAAAGCTAAAGCTTATTTCACACAAGATTATTAAAATTATTTGGGTTTCCAAATCATGCTCACACACATGTACATAGCGCTGGCCAGCTTTTCCACGTGACTTTGCTGGATCTGAATGCAGTTGTTATTTATAGATGGCAAGAGCAGTGATGGCATTATCTTATAGCACTCCAGTCTTGAAACAATAGCACTTGTGTGCAGGGAAGTGGGGCCTGATGCCCTCTGTGAGAATTTAGGCAGGCTGCTCTTCTGTAAACGTCCATAGGATGAGATAAGTCACAAATAACCCTTTCCCTCTTCCAAATTTCTCTTTCATTTTCAGCCAGAGAAAAGAAAGGTATTGAGAAATCAGTGTGGGCTGTGATTTCTACTGGCTTCTTCCCTAGATGCATGTAAAAAGCAATTAGCCATGTTCTTTTTTTTTTTTTTTTACTTCTCCCCTATTCCATAGCTAACATATTTCTACCTATGTAAAACCATAAACATTTCCCTGAAGACAAGGAAACAGCTATTTCTAATCTGTCTAATGTTCGTACTTGAGTTTTTAAATAAAGCAGTCTCTTGTTCAGAACCTCTCTGTGCTTTTACCTTAGCTAATTGAACTGAGGCATATATGTGTGCACTGGAGCCATGTATTTGGATACCGCCTGTACAGAGAAACAGCTGCCTGATTTCTGCCTCTGCAGTGCTGTAGCCTTGGTGCTGGGGCCAGACTCAGAACTGCAGCGAGGAATTCATCTAGCTGGGGGAAAAATACAAAACCAAACCAAAAGAATGTTGGAGGAGGAAGAAATAAAAAAAAGCATAGTCAGGTCAGATCTGTGGTCAGGTTCACAGTATGGTCATGCAAAGAGATGCTTCAAGCACAGCTGGGAACGCTTGCAAGCCACAGCAGGGCATGGGCACAGACAGCAGTATTGCTGCTGAACACTTCGTATCATGAAAACACAGTCAAAAAAATCTGAAGATCAGGGTAGGGCTATTTAGATGTCTTATTTTGCACCAGTTTGAGTTTTCCATGTGACTTTATTGTAGCAGAGCATAGATGATTTGCTAGTTTTGCTTTATTGGTGATAAAATAAACACAGTTCACTTTGTATCTTGAAGGAATCAGAATGCTTTAACAAGAGCATCCATGGCTCACAGAATGCCTCTTTAATATAACTGTGTTTTGAGCCAGAAGAAGACAACTTTCAGTGTACTAAATTCTTTCTTTTGTTTGCATTAGTTGCCAAGTTTCTGGGTACAGCTTGGGAACAACTATTTGGCATTTAACTTTGGTCTGTTAATTGAATGTTAATTAATTAGGCCATTCTCAAGAAAAGGTGATTGGTACCAGAGGAGCAGAGCAGGTTGCTAGTAAAGGGAAGAAGATGACAGGGGTTTGGGGTTGGTGGGGAGCAGCAGGGAAAAGAGAAGTAATGACTTTGTTAGAAATCTGCCACATCAACTGGGCAGTGAGATGGGAAACATCACTGCCTTGAAAGTGCAGTGCCATGCACACATCTGTCTGTTCTGTATTGTTGGAACAGAAATAAGTTGAACACTCCTGTAGGCTGAGTTTCCCTTTGCTGATGTCCTTAATTGTCTTCATGTTCAGCACAGAGGTTATTTTATATGTAGCTGTAATTGTTCTTTCAGAATGAAAAACGATGCAAAGGTAGGGGTCACAGTTCTTTCAGCTTGATTCTGTTCAAGTACAAAGTTTGTATAGCATGAAAAATTGTCCTGCAACCCCCAACTTAAGTGAACATTCTTTTTCCTTCAACACTTCAGGAGAAGTTGGCAATGCCTGTATTAAACTAATTGTACAAAAATAAAATTCCTGAGGACACCTGATAAAACATTCTTTTCCCATAAAAAGGTAAAATAATGTGAAATTTAAGCAAAGAGCAAGACTGCAGAACCAAGGCTTCCTAAAATAGCTTTTGGTCCTTCTCAGAAATTCTGGCTGTGCAATGTTAACTTTGGAAACACATTTGTGCTATAAATTTTGGTTGTGTGGTTTTAGTGATTTTTTTTTTTCCTCTCCTTGAAAGCCTCTCCAGATGTTTTACAGTTGTTTGAAAAGGTTCCATGGCAGGCACAGAGACTGTGGGCACAGAACAGTAAGGCCTAGATGTGGTGGTTGTGGTTTTTCCTTGCAAAGAGGGGAAGGTGTATGATCTTCTCTGTTCTGGGACTCGTTCTGTCACAAATGGTGTGACCTTCAGCACATCACCTGCTCTCGGTTTCTTTCATCTGTAAAATGTAGCCAGCAAGCCATGTAGCTGGATGGCCACTTCAGCAGTCTCTGCGGGAGCTTCCCACTCGGTAACTGAGCTGTTCAGTATTTTTTACATTTCTATTTAGAATGAAGACAAGCCAGATTTAAATATTTTTCTGATGCAAACTGGTTGATTGACATTCCTATGTTCACAATCATGGAGTCATTTAATTGTAAAAGACTTCAGTGGTATCTGTGCCATACCCCTTGCCTGAAGAATGCCTAGTACTGTTCTCCCTGGACTTTTATCTGACCGTGCCTCAGCATTTCCATTCATGAAAAATTCATCAGCTTGCCCTATAGGGTATTTAGTAGTATTAGGATGCTTCTGATACCTAACTTGTGTCTTTTCTATCTCTTTGTACATTATATTTTGGCATTTCTGCTGAGGATATGGGTGATGCTTTGTTACTCGATAAATATTGCTGTCAATCTTTGCTCTTCTAAAAGAAACCAAATCAACACCACCAAACCATACCACCACTCCATGCAGTCTTTTAGTGCAGATTATATTGATGGGTTTTCTCATAATGATTTTGATAACTTTTCTTCCCCTTCTGTGACTGTATGTTGTGGTGGGGTAGAGAGAAAGGAGAAATGTGCATTTTTCAGACTTACACCCGAGGAGGACAGTTGAGTTTGCTGCAGCAGTGTGGCACAGCTCAGGCTCGGCATAGCTACTGCCTTCAGCTCTGTTTCTGAGGATTACTGCCTTTGAAGATGATTCTCACCCTGTTGTTGGGAAGCTGCATTGTATTGTACTTTGTACTTGTCTCTCTCGAATTTAGTTTCAGACCACTTCTCCAGCTTTTCAAGATGATTTTAACACCAATTCTTCAGTGAACTGATGCTTTGTTCCAGTTTGTGCTATCTGTAAATTGACCCAAAACATGTTCTAGCCCTAGTTTCAGACCCAGAACAAACTCCTGCAAAAACCCAGCCAATAATGCTTGTTTCTGTTACTGACCATTAGTTTAATAGTTCAGTAAGCTTAAGTTTCCAGCCATTTTGTGTTGCATTCAGCTAGACCTTACTTCCCTTTTTTATTTGTAAGAAGATCATGTAAAGCATCAGTGAAGCCTCACTAAAATCAAACAAATCTATGCTCAAACTCTCTGTCTGTCAGTGTACAGGAAGTACAGAAATAATGGCATGATTTGTTCTTGACAAATCCATTTTGGTTGTTAATCCTTTTTTTTTTTAAAAAACCCCAAACTTTCCTTTTTGTCCTTTTGAATACTTTGGGTTACTTTTCACCACTAGGAAACTGGGCCTTCAATTCTGAAGTTTTTCCTTTAGTCTTTTGGGAAACAGCCTCTAGGTTTTCTCTTTTCCAGACTTTCTTCGTTGTACTGATTGTGCATGGGTTCCCTGTATTCAACCTCTGGTTACACGCCTCTAGTATTTTTTGCTAGCTCTTTCAGGTGTTAGTGGTAGTGTTGGCTCAGGAGTTGTTTACAGTAGCAATTGGAGGGCTCAGGATGGACTGATCCTCTCACCTAGAGGTCATCAGTTTGAATCTAGCTAAGGACGGGTTAAAGTGAGTCGCTTCAGTTTTTCAGATGCCTGCATCATGTGTGAAGGCTGTTGATGACTAGACCTGGCATTATGAAATAAACGTGTACCGCAGTAATGAACGATGCTGTTGTCTGAATTCTAAGCAATGAAACTGACAATTGGATGAGTAAGAAAACAAGCAATCAAATGCTATTGGAGTGCATTTCCTTTGGAAAGCTGTATCCAAGATTGCCTTGATGGTGGCCTTTAACCATCTTTGTCTTTTCTTTATAATGGAGCATGTTTTCAGATGTAGTGATGTGGTTACAACTAAGCCTAAATGAGGTGCTTACGTATTTTATCTGGATCCATGCAGAGTGTTTTGTGCTTGCCAAAATTGAGCCATTGTTGCTATGTTTTGTAATGTATTACTTCAAAGTTAGTGTAATAAATCTGGTAAGATGCTCTGCCAAGTTTTGGCAAGTGTAGAAGGAAATTGGAGAATCCCAGTTTCACTGAAGTCATGGGATAAGGATAGCAGTATTCAAATATGTGTCTACAGCATGTAGTATTCTAATTGGCAAGAGCTTTTGGGGAAGACAGTATATGTGTGTTTTGAGAGGTATTTGTGAAGAGCTGAAGATATGCCAGAACAAGCTGGACCCGTATTCAAGACCAGACTTCTGCTTGGTGTCACTCTTATGCAGCACACTCAAAAGCACATTCTAGATAACTTTCAGGTTTGCAGTAAGGGTTTTATTGAATGAAACGTCTGTTAATTAATTTTATATTATATTTCATTTAATTAGGCATTCCCCACATTATCTGTTCTGCTACAAACCTATGTAGTGTTTGTTTTTTTAATGATAGTATATAACTGCATGATAGATCCTACCTGAGCAAAGCTGGGTATTTCTGCGGGACACAGCTCTAGCTATAGTAATGAGACACTGGTAATAAGGGGCATTATGTGGATATTAGTGGTAGAAACATGTACCATACTGTTTCACAGTGTTGAACTGTGGCTGTTGACTTTGTGTTCCTTTTGCAATTAGTGGGCAGTTCATGGCTCCCAAAGTAGGGGTTGAGCCAGCCGCTGCCTTTGTTCTGCTGAGGAATTCCACACAGTTTGCTGTGCAGCCCCTGGACTAGCACCTTCTAAACCTATGTGCATTTGGCAGTGGTACTCCTTGCTTGTTTTGGTACTTCTGATTCCAGATAAAATCGGTTTGTTTAATCCAACTTCCTTGGACTCTGTAAGCTCGTATCACTGATTTTGCATGATGGAGAACAGCAAGCACAATCCTCAGCTGCTCCAAAAAAGCAGCCAGCTGGGGTGTAAGCCTCCTGGTGAGTTGGGAACAATCACCTGGGAGCAAGCACAGGCTCTGTGCCATGGGCCCCCGCATGTACAGTGGGCATCTGCTGGCAGCCAGAGAGATAGACCTGGAAGGAGGGGTGGGCTCCTTGGGAACTGCTGTGAGTCCATGTCGAACAGCCATACTGCTGAGAAATGACTACTTGTGCTTTGTAATTGGCATTATATACACTCCTTTTGTGCTCTCCGATTTGAGGCAGATACACAGCAGAAGCTTGCATAATGACAGGGGTAGGCCTTGTCTGTCACAGGGTTAGGACACTTAGCGGTACATTGAAAGAACTGAAGAGGGGGGGCAAGAACACGTACTCTGAATTTCTCCTATGGATAAGTACATCCTATTTCCATTGTGGCCTTGCTTTCCTGCCCTGACTGACTGTCCGACAGGTTAGCTAGCTATTGCCAGGCTCTCCTGAAGTGTGTGAGGAGTAGAGCTGCAGGAAAATCAATCCTTGAAATAGTTTGGGATGAACAATTTCTCCTCTCTCCGTTCCCCAGCTCCTTAAAAGCAAAATGGCTTTTAAAACATGAGGAAAACATCTGATTTACTGCTTTCCAAATTGTGGACAAAGATTCCATCCTTTTAATGCAATTGAAATGGTTTTTCTAACACTACAGCACACTGATCATCAGGTAGTTAACATTTTTTATATATTTTTCCAAACAGTATGTAGCCTCCATTTTCCTGTGTAAAAAGATTATCATTCTTAAATAATCAAGACAATAGTAATTTCCAGTCCCCTCCTTCTCTGCTGCTTCCCTTCCTACTCCACCAAATTATTTTACTGGATAATTTATAAAAACTGAATTTAGATTGCAGTCTATACAGAAGAGGATAGAAAGCCCTTGGTAGTTCTGCACTCCACATAACAGTAATTCTGCATGTAAAAAATACAAATTTGTTTCTAAGAGCAACATAAAATTAATGGTTATGGCCTGCAAAAAAATGTTATATTTTTTTACTTATGCTGTAAATATCTTTTCAGCCAAATGCATTTCCTTCCGAGACAGAAAACCAAACTAGCGAGATGGTGCTGAACAGATAGCTTTCCAAATCAAACTCCTCCTTTTTTCCTAATATTTTCATTGCAGTGAGTAAGAAATACGGGTCTGCCAGTCTGCCTATTGAACTATCTACTGCAGCTTAACTGCAGCAAGGAAGCAGTAATCCTATTGTGCTCCTCCAGCAGTCTCCCGGGAAGCAGAAGGCATTGAAATTACCGAGTTGTTGTCCTATCCCCTCCTCACCTGTCTTTGTGGCTGTAAATATAGTCTCTGCCTGTAAATAACAGTTTGCTGCACCTTTAAGCATGTTCTCTAACAAGAGGCAGCGATTTACTGAGGTGATAAGCTGTAACTAATACTAGGGTATCATAATAGGTAAATAGATTAGCACCGTGCTTCTCTGTATTTTGCTTTCTAGGGAGCCGACTGGCTCATTCACTCAGAGATGCTTACTACGGCACTTTGCACAGCGCTGAGTTAAATCAGACAGTTACAGGATTGCAGCTATCCGAGCTGGTGTGGATGCAGCTAATGAAATGCATTAGCGAATCTATGGGGTAGCATTGATCGCTTAGCCTGTTTTACTTCCCCTTTCTGTTCCCTGACCCAAAAAGGATTGTAACGGGCTGTACCAATATTCAGTGCCATGGCTATAAACTATCCTTTGAGCTGCGTCATCAGCACCCAGCACGTAATTGTTGCCAGTACACCAGCATCATTTGTCACCAAGAAGTAAGAAGTGGTGTGGGCAGCCTGGATGTGATCCATGGCTTCCCCCAGCTCGAGCTCCTTGGTTTTCCTCACGGAAGTGCCTGGTGCTACTGGTGGGTGACGGGCATACATGGCTCTGAGGGATGGGAAGGTGCCACAGGCGGGCAGTGGAAGCCTTTGTTTCCATACTGCCTGGCAGGTTTTCAGCACAGAAGGGCCCTCACATGAAAAGAACAGTACTGGGGGATGTGGCCAGTCCTAGTAATTGTGTCGCAAATCTTGTGATATTTGGCATGTTCTTAAAGACCTGGCTCCTAGAGGCAGGGGATTAAATAACAATTGCTTCCTTTCTCTTTCAAGCAAGGCTTAGCTCTGCGGTTGCAGAAAAATGCTTGAAATGTGACTCAGGCTGAAGGGAGAAAAAAGAAATCTTTGCCTTACAGCCCTCTTCCCTCTCCTTGTCCTCAGGATCCCAGTGTTGGATACATTGCGATGTCTCATGATTTTTTTCAATGAAAGTGTTTAAAACTACAGGAGGCATTCAGAAGGACATAAAGTGTGGCCAACTCTGGGTGTGTGGGAGTATTTATGAGTATTTTCAGGAGAGGTCGGTCACATTCTGTGCTGAGACATGCTTCTGCAACGTCTGCTCCTCTTCAGGGAAAGGAGAAACAAAAATGGGACTGGGTAGCAGCAAGCTGAATATCTCTGAATGTGTTTTTTTCTTGCATTTCCGTAGGCAAACCCCTTGGGCGACTCATTGTTGAGATTCCTCTTATTTTTAAATTTTTCTGGTTTTCTCTATTTCACAAATGTGGAAGCTGAGGCTGCTCATTTCTGTGTTGGTTTCTTAACACAGTCGTCATTAGCAAATCAGTATTGATTTATTTCTGTGAAAATACATTGATGCTCAAAGTAAAATGCAGTCCCGTTAAGAATGATACAGGTTTTGCAAATGGAGAAAAGTAGGTCAAATATTACACCAGGCATCCCAGAGTGTGTCCCTTTAAGCCAAATAAATGTATGAATACACTTAAACTGTCAGCACGTCATTTGATTGCCATTATTATGCATCTTTTGGCATGAGCTGGTAGAGCCCTCTGTGACTGAACAAGGGTTGAAAATGTCAATTCTGGTTTATTAACCAGGTTGTATTTTACACCTGGGCTGTGTATGGAGGTGTGTGCATGGGTGCACATTTAGGGATTTTGCCTTTTCGCCCCCATTGCAACAGTTAACTTCAATTTAAGCAGGAAAGCCATATCATTACATGCAAGGGACATTGTAGCAGTGCAGCACAGGAATACGATTTAAATCTGATCATTAAACTGCCGCAGCAAGAGGCTGTGAGAGACGGTGTGGATGGTCCATCTGCAAAATCTGTGCTCCTGTTGTACAAGGAGGAGGGGCGGAGGGGGAAGAAAAAGCAGCTGCTTGGCTGTGCTATGAGAGGGAGAGACTGACTGTTGGCACCATCTGTAGCTGTCCTTTGTGCTTGCTGCTTTATCTGTTCATTATAATATGATACTGAAATTCTCGTGCTTTGAGTGTAAATGAGTTGAGATACGCCTAATACTGTCAGCATAAAAAGCAGTAACTAAGTACACTAAAGATGAATAGTGTAATCTGTAAATTCATTTTGAGTTTGTTTCATCGTGCTTGAATAGCCCAGGAAGTGATGTTCTTCAGAAGCCAGCTGTACCAGATGTGTGTGGGGTATATATTCATCTTAACAAGTGGAGAGCAGAGCAGTGGAGGTAGCTGAGGCGGGGGGAACGGAGGCTGCCCCTGCATTTCTAGCAGGGGAGAGCAGACTCCTTTAGCTGGTTCTTCCTCTGTCTGAACAGAATAGAGGGGGACTGATTACCCCTAAGGTGGCTACAAACAGCCCTTGTTTTCATTCCATGCACAAACACTGATGCGGGAAAGAGAGCAATTATTATACATGGTGTATGAGTTGAAATGTCCCGAGGGAGGAAAGGTTAAACCTCTCCGTAATGAGTGCTGTGATAGGGATGAGTAAATTTGCTACGTTTAATACCTGCAGTCTCTTAGTTTCTAAAAACATGACTCCTCTCTAGATAAATTGAAGAATGAAACTGTCCAGCTTATCTTGAGGACCTCTTTGTTCTTTAATGATTTACATTTCACCTTTATAGGTGTGTGTATTGGATATTGGTAATAATAATAACAACTCATTAAGATCTTTCCTTATCTTCGCCTCACCAAAGCAGTGCTATCTCATTGCTTACTCCTTTTCCAGGAGTTACTCCACTTCTTTTCCAAGCAGATTTGGCTTTTGTTTGCTGATTCTTGCCCTTAGATCCATTGGCTTTTTGCTTTTTATCTTGTTTGTCAAGTGCACATAGGTGTGCAGAAGGAGCAGCTCCCTCCTCCCATCAAGGCCTCATTTAAGATGGACGATTTCCATTTGATGCTGTAGTAATTACACTCTGCTGTGGAAGTGCTCAGCATCCACTATTACTCTGCAACGGCTGCATTTAGCGTTCAGCAGAACACTTTGTTCGTGTTTCTCAGAGCTCAAGTGGTATGCAGGAAGAAGCCCTGCAAGGCAGGGATTTGTGTCTCCAGGTGGCTGGAAAGGGGGAGGGCGCCTTTTTCATTGGCACATTAGTACTGATATGCCAGGGATAAAAGGTGAGTATAATTTGATCAAATGCTTGTTGACAGATTCCTTGGCTAATAGAGAAGCAGCCTAGACTGACACTCGTCCTGGAACATTTCACATTGCTCGGGGGAATGCTCTCTGTAGCTACATGTGAGGCTGACAATTTCCGAGTGACCATATTTAGTTACATAAAGAAGCAGTGTCCCCTTTTTGTCACAGCAGAGCTCTAAAATGCCTCCCTAAACACCACTCTTGACCTTCTGTTTGATAAATGCAATGAAATTACTACCTCTCCTTTGTCCAAATGTGCTATTTATTCACAGGAATGGCTCAGGCTTTAAGGACTTTTCCTGTGTGGCCATTAAACTTGAGTAATTCCAATTGTTTCTGGTACTGAAAAATCGTATTTGTGGGTGCTCTTGGCAAAATAGGTCTTCTTCTCCCCCCCCCCCCCCCCCCCC
>JANRGW010051849.1:0-55738 GCA_024733675.1 Psilopsiagon aymara | reverse complement strand
AATAATAATAATGACAAGAGAAATACAAGGGAAGAGAATACAACAGCTCACCACGTATACCCAGCCCGACCAAGCCAAAAACCCCCCATCACCCTTCCCTGTCTCTGCTCTCAGCTTCTGCATCCTGGGCATGACGTGCTATGGAACGGAATTCCTCTTTGGTCAGTTTGGGTCAGGTGCCCTGTCTCTGCTTCCTCCCGGCTTCCCCTCCTCCCTAGCAGAGCATGAGGCTCAGAAAGTCCATGGCCAGACCGAACAGCACTAAGCCATAACTAAAAACATCGGTGTTATCAGTGCAGCTCCCAGCCCAAAAATCAAAACCACAGCACTGCACCAGGTACCAAGAAGGAGAAAAATGACTGCTGCTGCTGAACCCAGGACACCCATTTAGTTTTGTATGGCTTTATCATTAAAGAGAAATCTGAAGTATATATTTCAGGAAAAAAAAGTAAATCAAGTGAAAAAAGTGTGGTAGAATAATGGCTAGCTTAGCAGTCTCTAACAGTGATTTAAAGCCTAGGAATTTCAAAATTCATCAGAATTACACTTTCATGTAATGCCTCAACAACGCCATTAACAGCAAACTTTACTGTATTATTGTACATTTGGCTATATACTATATCAGCTGGAAGGTGTGTTTTTTGCAACAGAGCTGACATAGCTGTCCTGGTAAAACATTCCATTTTATGTAAGGCATGGACTGTGTCTAAATATAACTATGTGTTAAACCACAGTAATTTCAGCTTCTAAAATTAATATATGAAGGAATTAAAGGCTGCATAAATATATGTCAATAAGAAAAAGGATGAGGTCGGGTCTCACGGTAGTCTTATACATGCAAGAAAGACATCTTCTGATGATAGAAGTGTCTCCTGGTTACTGGACCTTTTACTAGGAAATGGGGTGGATAATACAGATACTAAGTAGTAGATTAGTGAGTACTATCCAAAATTTTTTATTTTTTTTTATTCAGCATAGTAGAAATAAGACTTGCATTGGCAATTCATTATTTAAAGGAGAATCACTGCTATTCTGAAGCTACATATAGCAGCAATCACAATTAAATGGGAAGGTTAAAAATTAAGGTAATTTTTAAGAATTGCATTTAACATTCCTAGATCCCTTTCTTGCTTCAAAATATTAACCTAAACGTTTATCAAAGAAGACATAGCCTTAACCTCTGGATATTTAAACCGAATAAAGACCAGTTGTTATAATTCCAGGTTTCGATGCAAACATTTCTCTTTAAAAAGCAGTGCATTTTGTTACAGCGATTTGTGTCAAGATAAGAAGTCATGAAGTAGGCTGCCAAGTTCTCCCTGGTTCATTTGTATGATTTTTGCTTCTGACACAGTGTCATGGGTTCAAGTCTCAAAGTGGCACTCTGTAGCGCTCTACTGATAGAAGAGCTATCTGTACTTTAGGTGACATTTTAAAATAAGCTCTTTGGCAGTTATCCAAATGTATGCTAAAAATCATAAGAGGCATTTTCAGATGAGTTGGAGATAACAGCACTCTTTTGGGCAGCATCTCTTCTCTCTATAAAACTCACTCTGCTACCCAAGATTGTCTGTGAGCTATTGCTGAACACATCTGTAATGGCTGCTTCATTTTCTGCAATGTCATTTTGTAACAAATAACTCATTGTCCTTCAGAGATGTTCAATATCTGGGATTTAAGGAGTATTTTTAAAAAAAAATCTATGCAGAAGTCACTAGTCTATGCCACAGAAGCTTTTGTCACTTATGAGAAATTAACTCCTTGATCCTAGCAACAGTTTGAATCTTTATGTGCCAAAACAGCATATCCAGTTTATCTGAAGAATAGTCTGTCATAAGGTGAGGTAGTATGCAGTAGAAAAGGATAATACCTAGGCATACGAAGCTGGAATAAGTAGGTTACTATGAGAGTAGGTATCTCTCTAAGATTCTGTCTAGTCCCACATTTTTCCTACAGGACTGGTTTAATGCTGGCAAGAAGGGTAGTTTGCTCACTCAAAATAACCAGAATAATTAAGACCAGTGCTGTGGACTGTTTGATATTGACCTTTTTTAGAAAAATATTATTTTGCAGTCTTCTGTCATCATTCTGCCTTTAAAGTGACTTTTTTTTTTTTTTTTTATATAGCATATGTACACTTCCCAGCTTATTCTACTATGATTTATTTGAACATTAATGTCATTATAGGTGACAATTTGTCGTGAGAACTACAGAGTATATGACTAACTAAAAAAAAATAAAAAGTCATTTTTGTCAAATAAAGTAGGAGCAATATGGAATATTCCCATAACCTTTATCATATTTGAACAGTAATAATAGGACTTTAATTAGAAAGGCATAGTTGGCATACCTGAATGTGTAAAACAAATGTGCAGAAGATACTGTGAAAACCACAGGAAGTGCTATCTGTATCCATCCCAGATAACTGATTCTTCTCACACATTATTATTACACTGATAAACTCTTCATTAGGCTTTCTACTGATCTGTGCAAAAGGAATAGACTAGAAAAATAAAATCCTTGTATTCTAACCTTCGAATACCTTATATGTGAAGATGTCCTTGTTCCTCTTGTGATAAGAAAATAAATTATTTTGACTGATGGAAACTATTCAGTAGTTCATCATTAAATTTATGTTGTTTCCTTTGTTAACGTTTTCTGATTCTACAGATAATTCTCTGATAAAAGATTTTTTTGAGCAGTTGTGTTTTGATGGTTGATGGAATGCTATTTCTCATCCTGTATCAAGGGCTTTCTGTGTTTTAATTTTCAGTGGCTGGAATAATAGTGTCTTAAGTATTGTCCAGTCAGGAAAGAGAATTCAAGTCAAGAAATATGATTAAATTCAGTTACACCTCTGTGTCTAATTCAGCTGAACCTCTGTAAGAGGTTGTGGTGCCACAGAGTTAACAGGTATTCGTATGAATTACCTAGTGCACCCACAATGTGCATTAAACAATAAGTAGTCTGAAATCTGAGGAAAAATGGGTAATTTATCAGACTACAGTTACAGCAGCATTTGAGAGAGTTATGAGGTTGCAGGCCTCTAAACGGATTTGCTGTTGCATTGACTGAACTCTTCAAGAAAACTTTGTTTTCTGGTTCTCCCCCCCCACCCCCCAAAAAAAAAAGAAAAAAAAAAGCTTTAAAAAAATAATAAAGGACAAGGAAGAAAATGCAGAGGCAGGGGAACAGTGGGGACACGACCAATGCCAAACAAAATAAACCACTTAACTTTAAACTCTTAAAACCTTACGTTTACATCAGGAATGGATTTCCATGTATGCCTGAAATCTACTATTAAATGTCAGATTTGTAAAGAAATGCCCCTCATGATTGCTGGTATTTACCAATGGAAGTAGAAAGATGCAGTCCAAATTTTTATCTTCATATCTCTTCCTGTCACAAACATGCATAGCATTAATGGAGTTGGGCTGTGAGTGAGAACTACACAATGGAACAAGATCATGTGGAAGAGAGTTTTGAATGAGAATAAGGAGGAACATATGTACGTCAAGGACAACTCATTCTGCATAACATAGATGTAACTTGATAAGTAGCTTTCTGACATTACAAGGTCAGCCTGTAAGACATTTTCTGAGTTACTAAGAAGCAGTTATGAATAGGAGTAAAAGTATACCTAGCCAAAGAATAAAAAGGTGGCAATGAAAAAAATACAACCACAGAAAATAATTTAGGAAAAATATGACTGTAGCACAAAACAGTTACATATTTTTTCAAAGATGAAGAAGTTAAATTTGATTGCTTTCCACTGAAAGTGGTGGAGAGTCACCAAGACTGATGTTTTTGATGAATATATTTTGTAAATTCTAAAAATAAAGGTAACTTCTTAACAAAGGCTCATTACAGAGGATAGTCACCCAGCAAATTGTGTGGTGGCCTCTATTGTCTATCTGTACCTTGTTGAAACAATTCTATTTCTCATTGGTACAAGTTTCCTTCATTATCTCTTGAACTTACAGGACATAGTAGAGAAATTTGGAAACAATTATGATCTTTGTGTGCATTTCAGTAATGCATTTAAATGATCCATAACTTAGGTGATAAATTGTTCTGTTACGTATCAGGCTTCATTTGTCTACTGCATGTTTAGATAATATACACAGACCAGGTTCAGTGTTACTTTTGCAGTCTAGTGAAGCTCAATGTATATGGACGAGGCAAACATTTAGGCTTCATCACCAGTTGTAACGATACATACCAGCAGAATGTTCTACAAAAACCTTATATCTGTACTGTGAACATTCTTGCTTCACTTTCTTTTGCTGAGTTACACACATGCCTTATGTGATCTATTTTTTTATCACATGGAAGACCTATTTGTAGAGAAGTGTGGTAGTTCCAGAGCAGAAGCACTGCCACTCTGAAAAGCTGTGATGAGCTTTGTTTTTTCTTTTCTGCTTAGGATGCGATATTCAGAATTGAATGAATAAGGGAATGAATATTCAGAGCATATCATGATGCTAACAAAACCGCTTAGCTCAGACCACACATAAATCCACTGAATGAACATATGCAAGTCTATAATTCATAATTTCATTACAAATTACTTAAAACTGAAGTCTATCAGTATTATCTAAATTTCTATTATACTATGTTTCAAGCAAACACATTCAATACATGTTATTTGAAAGAGTTTTACAGAGTTACATGAGTTACACTAGATGCCATAATGACAATGAAGAGGTGTTGCATAAGCAATTTTCTTGACCCTGCCAGCAAAGATTTGCTGCAATGTCAGAACTAGAGCCACATTGCCTTAGCATTTTTGGAAACCCAAACTCTTGGACTTAAGCATTCTTCATAGAATCAGCTTCTGTATCTTGAGAATTACATGAAATAGGGGTACCAAATTTAAAATGTAGGAAAACAAAAATGTGTATTCTAATTTCGGTGAAGGGATATTACTTTAAACTGTTCCTCTACAGCCCAACTGCAGCTATTATTTGATAGTATCACAGGCATTAACCTCAGATCGTTAACCTACAAATGTAAGTTTTTAGGTGACAAAATCAGATAATTAACATGACAAAACTATATTGGTCAGTAACAGCAGAAACAGTCTGTGATTCTAACTTGAATGATATGCATATGACACAGTGGTACAAATTGCATGAAGAATTTCTGACAAAACCGAACTAACACAAGAGTTCTAGGCAACATGCAGACCAATTTCAGTGACTTGGGTCTTTGATATAATTTAGGACGCATTTATGATTCTTCCAATTCCACTTAGTTCTGTGATCCTTTGAAAGCTTACTAGACATACGAACAGTCTAAAAAACCTAAGGACAGATTGATAGTGGTAGCTGATATCATATGTGGCAAATTATAGACTTTGAAGGCTTGTATTTTTTTTAAAGCCTAACTATCAGACTGTGTATGTCTGATTTCCACTTGCAGTGTAAGCCTGCAGGGGAACAAGGACAAGGCTTCTTGCTAGACCCCAGTTACTTTCTGTCACTCTGGTCAGATAGATAACTTGTGTTTGGTGCTGTTGTGCTCCAGGGAAATGACATGCTGCAGCCCTCCACAGCATGCTCCTCAATGCAGCCTCTGCTCTGCCAAGCTTCAGGTGTAAAATGACCCTTTAGGTTCATTTTTCCTTTTCTCAATCTTTCCTCTGGGTTTTAGGAAATGAAAAGGATAAGTAGGTTGTTGTTTAATTTATTTTGTCAGTGTGACTTTTGAATTTAGATTTCCAAAACTGATTAGGGGATTAAGCTGCACAACTTCCATTAATGCCAACGTCCCTTTGGTTAGTTCGAGAATTAAAGCATGCTTTTTTGGAGTTTTACAATTTAATGATGATATAAATTTTATATACGAATTATGAGATTTTGTAATAAGGAACATTTGGATCCAAATTTTTCTCATTTTCTACAAGAAACTCTTGCTGCACAACTGGTGGAACAAGGCAAGGTGAAAAAAGGAAGTAGAACATGTCCTTAATTAATAAATTAATTCAGCTTTCTGAATTTTAGGGATATATGCATATACATCTGAAATTCAATTTTCATTAAATCCTATCAGTGATAAATAAACAACTGAGAAGCCACATGAGAAAAACTTTGGTTTTGGAAAGATCTGAAAAAATGTTGAGCAAAAGGAAAAACGTTTGCAATAAACAGTTTAAAAATTCTGAATCAAGTTTTAAAGATGGTAGTCCAAATGAAACAAAAAAATACTCAACCAAACAACCGAACACAACCTTAGTAATGAATCAATATTTGATTTAACTTTCTTTTTTTTTTAGTTTGTCATAGTGATCAAGATTACAAATGTCAGACTTGAATCTATTTTTCCAGCTTCCGTAAGAAAGGTGCATCAAACACTGCATGATCTGACAGCACAGTAGTCTTTTGTTCCTAAAGAACAAAAGAATAATTAACTGCACTGATGCCTGGGATGTCTGACTTTTCATTCGAGATGTTTTTTCTATTATTTCAATAGCATTTCTTATTTAGCCTCTGGACTGCCTTTGGATTTCAACACAAAGACTGAGAATTCTGTTTTGTTTTGAGGCCATCATTGGTAGAGATGACTTGAATTGTTCTCTTCATATGCTTTAAAAATATATCAATTTCCTTCAAGTCTGCTTAGCAAAATAGAGCACTTAATTGTAAGGAACTCCACCAGAATCATTTATCCTTCCCACTTCTATTAAAAGTTTCTATGCAGTGATAATGACGCAGCACACAGGACAACAGTTCAGCCTCATAATTGACATTTAGAAATGTCAATTTATTACTGCCAATTTATAGAGTATCGTATTTATGTACTAATATTTAACAAGCATTAAGTTGATCTTTCTATGGAATGTTCAGAATAATGCACAAAGCTCACATGAGGAAAGAAAATAATGAGAATGGTCTGGTATTGTGGTTGAATCATGTGCAAATATATATAAAAGTCTGCTTTTTAAAATGTGACATCCACTTCAGTCCACAGGAATGACATATAGAATACAAAATTCAACAGCATAAATTTTGAGATCAGGCTTCCACATTGGAAGCACAATGTAACTAATCTCTGTAGCAGGGTGTCCTTCCTTCACAAAAATGTTATCCAAGAGGTCAAAGTGTAGTTGGTATAATTAATATTTGTAATGAACTCAACTCAAGCTAGTTTCAATGAGAGTGGAGCTCTGATATTAATTTGCTTTAGCTGGGATTACAGATCAGTATTTCATGAGCATATTTATACTCACGTGATTAATTTCGGCTTTATTTTTTATTCCTCTATTGTTGATCTACAGTGAGCTTCCTCAGTTTATCGCAATATAAATTATTCCATGTTTGCACAAAGTAAAATTTCTGAATTGACAAATGTACTAAAATTTAGACCAATAAAATAATAAATGAAGTTGTTTCAATTGCCAATACAAAAGATGCTTATTTCAGTCCCTGGAAATCTCACATGAATTCTGTGGAGTACGTCCTCACCAACATTTTGATTTTCAATTCCAAAAATTAGACCTTGGGGTTTACATTGGGAAATATTACATTTTTCATTAAACTGGAGAAAACTGAATAGACAAAAGAAAAACGTATGCATTACTTTATCTGACATTTTTTCTCTGAAGTAAGAAAAAACTTTCTGTGCAAAAAAAATTTTTGTGTACATGTTGATGTGCAAAATTTTTTGCAGTCCATACCACAATGGAATAGCATAATTAGATTGTATTAGATTAGAACAAATTAAAGATTGTTAAACTGTATCAAGTTACAAATCTGTCTACAGCTGAAAATCTTTGTGTGCACTTTTGTATCAAAATAGTATTTTCTCAGAGCAATGTTGTTCATAAAACTTAAATCATGTTTTCACAATATTTTGAAGAAAAGAAATACAAATAGAGGCGAGAAGACAGAGTAAAAGTATTTACTCTGGAGTGAATATTATCATGATTACATGAACACAAAACCTACTGTTTATAATTTCCTCATTTTAATCCTTATTCTAGTTCTTGAATTTGCTCTAAATTGCTCAAAGTAACAATGGTCCCTAGAAGAATACAAGCTCCTCACCCCAGAGCCATGGAGCTCCAGGAAACCATCGTCCCTCTCAGAGAGTGGAATGAGCTCTGGAACCAGAAGCAAAGCAGCCTCATCAGAGTGCTGTTAGCTCCCTCATATGCGAAGGGGACTAGACTTTCAGAGCTTGTACTTGAACTTTCATACCAAATCACTCCCAATACTTTCTCCCAGCACTTCCCATCACTCTTGGCCTCACACGTGCCTGCTGCTTGACACTTGGAAGGTTGGTCTTGTGGAGAAGAGTTTCATCCAGGGCCTTTTATTCTACTGCTGTCTTAGTCATGTGGGAAAGAGAAACAAGCTGCAGAGCTCTTCTATGGTGCTTAAGTATTCATAAGCTGCGTTTGAAACTTTTGAAATGGTGAGACTGACGCACATGACACAAACTTAGCTTAAACAGTTTGTGGCCAGCAAGCCATAAAGACTTTCTTCGTATCTTTATTTAATATTTGTGTATTAAAATGATCACTTTATGTATGTATTCGTTATTCACTGTCCTAGTTTGTTTAATAGACCAGACTCCTTGTATCTGAAGTAATCTTTTTTGCATTTTAATTATGAAAAATAACATTCTAGTTTGCAAGTTAAAAATAAAAGATGTCTAAACAGAACTGTTCTATTTAAAAATAAATCTACAGCAAGTTTAAATCAGTCTTTTTCTATAGATTTTTTTCCTTTGTACTGAAAGAGTATTCTGGTTCCATGAAAGACTCACAGCCAGCTTTAGGTGATGCCGGTATTCCTGATATTTTCAAATCCCTAATTGCACAACAAGAATTGTATGTCAAGGTGAGAACTGAAAAATTAAAAATTCCATAAATTCTTGTTTTTCTACTTGAAGTATTTTAGGCTCCAAATCAGACACAAACATAACTGTACCAAGTAAATATTTTTAATGCTTCCTTTCAGGCTGAATTTTTTATTGTGGCTGAAAAAAAAAAAAAAACTGAACACAATTTTTAGTAGGATAAAAACCTACAGAATTCGCCCTAATCTGGAACTCCAAGACGTGCAGTTTCCCTTCTGAATGAAATCCCCTGCCTCCTCACCTGCAGCTTTTTGAGCCTGTACCTTTCATTCCATTACTTTAAAAAAAGATTCATGGGATGACATTATTGGTGATATTAGGAAGATAAAAGTCATCACCACCACTCATAGCCTGACAGAAAATTATATTCTTCAGGACTTTGTTTTGTTTGCTTTCTCTAAAGACAATATGTTAAAATAATTTTGCAAATAAATATTAATCTAAGAGATTTGGAATCACCTCAATCTAACAGACTTGAGACCACATAAATAGGCTGTGTTTGATAAAATAAAACAGGCACTGCTTAAATCATAGACATACTACTGAAAAATAAAGACGAATCAAACCATGGTGCTTGATTTATAGACTCAATACTTTATTTTTTAATCACAATTTTTAAAAAAAAAATAATAGCAGTTAAGTATTTCTCTGCACTTCATCATCTGTTATAACAAACAATTACATTAAAAAGTCCTGGCAAATTTTCACAGTGATCTTGTTATAGTATACTAAACTGGCATCTAATTCTTCTGAAGCTTCATTTTGGCTTTCATAATACATGAATATTATGCTCTGATGAACACTTGCAGAAAGAATAAAACTCAGGGTTCTGGTACATACAGTTCCAAGTTACACAGCTGCAAATCCAATTGGGTTGTATGATGTATGGGATCTATTTTCCTTAAAAAAAAAGCCATCTGCAATAACTCTGACTTGCTCTGGATGTCTAAATAAATCTTGCAACATGAAACAATCTACTCCTAGTTCTGTGTGACCTTCATCAAATTTAGCTTCCTTTAAGCTAGAGTTGTATACCAATCTGCCCAGGTACTTTTTTTAAGTAGTCATCATATCTTTCAGGTCCCTTCCAACCCAAACCATTCGATGATTCTATGCATCCCATTATAGCATCTGCTGTTCTGAAGGATGCAAAGGAAAACAAAATCTTTTTCTTTTCCCTTTCAGGAGTCTCAGCTGGTGTATCAAGCTGCATCTAGACTCTTCAAAAGAAAAAGACATAACCCAGAACAGCTTCAATGTCCATGGGGCCACATGTCCCAGCCTGCCATCATGTCTTGTCCCTTCCAGCCCCATGGCTGTGGAGGGAGTTTTACCAAAACTCTGTGTGACTGGTGGGAGAAACCACAGGCTGACAAGAGTTTGAAAAATTAAACAACAGTAAATTTCATTGGAAACTTCCCTAAAACTGTGTCAGGAGTAACAAAGGTCTTGGCAGGTTTCTATTCTTATGAAAGATATGAAGTAAAAGGATAAAAGGAGAAAGGAAAAATATCAGAGAAATAGGATCACCACCTTGTGGATCCAGCAATGCCTTCTAGGTCAGCAAGTAAAAATTCTTTCAGCTTCAGTCCTTGTGGTCTTTGTAGTCAGTGAGCCTGCTGGGGCTCAGGGTGCAAGGATTCACACACATGACTGCAGGATGGCTCCTTTTTGTAGGGTCAGGCTCTCTTCAAACCCTCCAACAGGTGGAGACTCACTTGTGGGGGACCTGGTGAGCCCCAGACCCAGTTTATTTTGTGGCCTTATGGGAGCAACAGTGCTTGTTGTGCTGTCTCAGGGTAGTTTGTTGCCAGGGCAGTTGATCTTCACAGCCTCAAGGCAGACAACACAAGAAAGCATCCCCCATCGTTGTAGAGCACAATCCCCTACTCTTCCCCCATGGCTTTGCCCAAGCCATAGTGGGCTGTCAGCTCCTTCTGACTTTTGAGTTTTGAGATTAACGCAAAAAGGGACAATTGACCTTAATAATGTCTCAACCCCTCTTTTTTCTCCCCACCTTCCTCCAAGAAGGGTGGCCTCATCCATCCTACCTGCTGGGATAGCAGTTTTACTTTGCCAATCCCTGAGCAGTGCCTGCTTATTATTTGTGAGAATGTTAACTGACACGTGCTAAAGTTGTGGTGGGGATGTGCAAGTAATTAAATGATATGAACTACTAGAAGCCAGGCCCTAGACACAGAGTTTACCGCTTCATGCGTAGCTTATCTTCCCAGAACTTCTCCTGGCTGGCTAAAAGCTTTGCCTACTTTACATTGAAAGCTTAGGCTTTGGTTTTTGGTTTTTGTTTAGTTTTGGTTTTGTTTGTTACTTTTTTTTTCCCCTGGACGCTGGATCCTTGCCAAAATATCTTCTATTCTCCCAACATCGGCTTGTTCCCTCTATCCTGTGAATTCTAATTTTCCAGAAATCCCGAGCAGAAATAGCCTAATATCCTTGGTGTTCTCCCTTGGTGTTTTGTTCTCTTCCAGTCTTGTCAGGATGTTTTGTCATCCTGTGGATATGCAGCATCTCTGGGAAAAAAGAGTATCGGTATTGACAAGCTGCTTCCAAAAATTAGACTAGATCACAATAGGCAACAAATTGTGGAGTCATACAAGACAGTAATTTAGAACAACTGCATTCTTTACTTCTGCACAACATGATTAAGGCCCATGATCAGTGACTCATTTGTATTACCCAGAGGCAATACAGTATTATGCTCCAAATCTTGTTTACAGGCAAACTAGAATCACACCTTACAGACAAGTAAAGGCAAAAATTTAGTTAGCATAACTGAAATCTGAAGTGTAATAATTGTTAGTGTAGATTTAATTGATACAGAGAAAGAAAGAATAATGATACAATTTACATGCACTGTTTCCTCTTCTTTTTGCATGAAGGTAGTTAAACTGAAATCCTTTCTGTCACTGAGTGGGATAGCCTGATACACTTCAGGCACACAGAACCACCGGCAGGGACTTTATAGTTATGAATCAGTAACTTGTAGTTCAGGTGCTTTTGATTTTTAACACTTTTTTCCATATCAGAATAGTACACCATTAAGGAACTCTTCTGGTTTTGCCAGGGTTGCCGCAGAGTAGTGATCTGGATATTGATATTGAATCTCATGGTATACAAGAGCTGCCCTTGTTACCTGATGATGTGCCTGCCACTGGCTAGAAATAGTCCTGGTAGAGAGATGGAAGGACATGGGTTGGTTTTTTTTCTGCCTGAAATACCTGTCTAAGTAAGACTTTCTGGCACTATTGCCTGAGAGATTCTATATACTTGTTATCTGCAAGGCGCACTGGTCAAGGCTGGCTGCTCCAAACGCTGACCTCACTGATCTTATCTTCAGAACAGGATGCTGCTATTATTACTGTTATTAATCCATGCAGGGACAGTGAGACAGAGGTATAACAGCAACCTACCTCAGTCATTTTCATCAATTTCCTTCAACTCTTAGTGCATGCATCCATCTATGTAGGATGGCCTTATACAGGTTTTCCTGCCAGTACCTGGCATACTGAATGATTGGAAAATTTTCTATTTTAGTTGACTCTGCATCAACTCCTTGATGGTTCTTAACTTCTTAAAATCTGTAACTCATTATATCTATATTGCTTAGCTGGGCTATATGGGTATAATTTTCTTGTAAGTTTGAAATACCTTTAGTAGAGTATACCGAATTCACGTAACTACTCACTATGCCTCTGATCTGAAAGTAGGTTTTTCTCTATTATCTGTGATTTAAAAAAAAAACAAACAAAAAACCCAAAAAATACAAAACAAACAAAAATACACACCCAAAGCAAAACAACAACAAAACCAAACAAAAACTCCAAACCTAAAACAATAACAAAAAACACCCTACAATATAAAATAATCAAAATAATGTTCCCAGAGCAAGCTCCTTTCCCAAGGGTACTTCCATGTTGTAGTGCTTAGAACATGGGTTATAAATATGAAGCACCACTTTTCCCTCTGCACAGAAAGAATGGAAAACATAGAAAACAGTGCTAGAAAATCCCTCCTAAAAAGTTCCTATTTACCTTGATAACTGAATACAAGGTCAGTTTTTGTTTTGGAACATGACATTCCAAAACCCAGAAGTCTATCATAGATTTGCTCTGGCTTTTACTTGTCCATAATGTGAAATTTAAGGAGCTTTGGTAAATATGTTTCAAGGTTGTCATGTAAGTAAGTATTTACAGACATTCTTCATAAGACTGACATGCTAAAGTTTGGTACAGTGAGTTTTTGGATCTTCATTAATTTTGGAAATGCCCTTACTCTCTGTAAATTTTTCAGAAGCATGTTTTCTACCGTAGTGTTGATTTGTGATCAACAGTAAAATTTTAAACATTACAGTCTGCTTTTCACATCCCAAGATATTTATGTACTCATTTCCAGTTGATGCGGAGGATAAACCCCAATGCATTTTCTAGGTTTCAGCCTTCTGGGAAATGCTTCTTTTATGTCAATATGGAATGACAGATTTGTTCTGAATTTGTGTCCATAATCCTGCTTGTAATTTTCTGTTACCTAAACATTCTGCCATAGGAAAAAATGTTGAAAGAAGAGCAAAATGACAGACATTAAAAATCCTAAAACATTGGCTTATTAAAATGAAAATTAAATCAAAAAAATTTTTTAAGCAGATGTTCATGCTTGGGTAGTATATTGAAAATTTATGAGAAATAGCCAAAAAAACACGTCTTTTAATTCCCTGGAAATATATTGTAAGGCATAAGAATATATATGCAACAAGACTGTATGCCAAGAAAACACAATAGGAACAGTATTTTGTTGCCACATTCAGTGCCAAAGGCGCTATACAAAGTCTTCACTGTATCATAGAATGACAGAATGGTTTGGGTTGAAAGGGACCTTAAGGATCACCGAGTTCCAGCTCCCTTGCCAAAGGCAGGGACGCCTTTCACTAGAACAGCTTGCTCAACCAATCTGGCCTTGAACCTTCCAGGGATGAGGCACCCAGAACTTCTCAGGGCAGCCTGTTCCAATGTCTCACCACCCTTGGAGTAAAGAATTTCTTCCTAAAACTTCTTTCAGTTGAAGCCATTCCTCCTTGCCTTATCGCTGCCTGCCCTTGCAGAAAGTAAGTCTCCAGTTTTCCTGTTGACCCCTTTTAGATACTGGAAGGCTGCTGTAAGGTCTCCCCAGACCTTTCTCTTCTCCAGGCTGAACAAGCACAAGTCTCAGCCTGTCAGCATGAGAGGTACTTCAGCCTTCTGATCATCTTTATGGCCTCCTCTGGACTCAGTGCAACAGCTGCATGTCCTTATTATGTTGGGGCCCCAGAGCTGGATGAAGTCCTACAGGTGAGGTCTCATGAGAGTGGAATAGAGGGGCAAAAGAACCACGCTTTTTCTGATACAGCCCAGCATACAGCTGGCTTTCCAGGTTGCAAGTGCACACTGCTGGCTCATGTTGAATTTCTCATCAACCAACACACTTAAGTCCTCCTGGAGTCTGTTCTCAATTCATTCTCCACTGAGCCTGTATTTGCACTCGGGATTGCCCTGACCCAGGGGCAGGACCTTGCTCTTGGCATTGCTGAACTTGCTGAGGTTCATAAAGTCCCATCTCTCAAGACTTTACAGTTCCTCTGGAGGGTGTCCTTTCCCCACCAACACACAGGTTGGTGTCATTAGCAAACCTGCTGAGGGTGCATTCAATCTCACTGTCCATGTTGCGGACAAAGATGTTGAACAACACCAGTCCCAATACCAACCCCTGAGGAACACCATTTGCAACTCATCTCTACTTGAGCGTAGAGCACAACTCAACTTGCAGTGCAGCCATCCAGCCGATTACTTTTTCCATTGAGTGGATAAAGGAATTACAAAGGAGCAAAGGAGAACCTCTGTATTACGCTTCACATCACATATTTCACATCCAGAGATGTGTTCTTGGCCCATGACTTATGTCAGACAATATAATTTATCTTAGGTGTCTTTTACTGTGACCTACGCAGAAAGAAATGGTATTGTGTTCACACAGATACTTCTGCGAATTAGCTCGAAGTGTTAACTAGTTAAGTTTCTGCAACCCGTTGGTGTGCTGCACCCTCTGTAAAAAGCAAGAGCATTAGCAAAATGACAGGTTAAAACTCCTGAATCTGCATGTGACTGGAGTTACATGCCCAGCTAGCACAAATGCAGAAATTCTTAAGCAGCATGGGTTTGATGCACTGTTTTAAGTTGTTCTTACTATCTGCATAAGAATAATGCCTTTATAAGGTTCCAGCAAAGGTCAATGTTCACCTACATCATGAGGCACATGCATCCATAATTACACTTTGTCTGCTGTAGACTGAAACATGCTAATGAAGCAACTGATGATATTACTACTTTGAGGTGTATATTGCATCCTTGTATGCGGAGATGTGTCTCCTGTAGTAAGGGCAGCAGTAAAGCACAAATGTTACAACTAAGCACTACACCTTTCCTTCTGTAGGGAAGCAAAATAGCAGGTCATAGGATGAATAGTATCTCTATTTCTCAGTATAGATTTCTATATAGAGCCTGAAAATAAAATGTCATAAATGCCTTTATCCTATGAATAGTATTTTTTACTTCTTAGGATAGAATTAGTAGATGTAGAGACAAAATGAAATCTATACACAGGCTCAATTGTAAGGTGTCTACACAGTGGGTTTCTTTGGTGCCAATTCACAACAGATGAGAATTCATCTTCTTCCTCTGCAAATATTTCACAAAGCCTCTACCTTTCCTACAGCTCTCCAGCTGTAATAGCTACTGCATCACAACTTGCAATCTGCTGAATAACATCTTTAGAACTTTTTATCCATACAGCTTCTGATTTCAGCCTTTGGATTTTACCATAGTTCATATGACACAAGTGACACTTGTATGACAGTTTAAGAGCTGCTGGAGGGTTCCAAATGAGTGTGAGTCACTGCTCACTTTCTTTTGTTTTCTTCACTTGCTGTGCCCTGGAGAGCTTTTGTCTAAGTTCTATTAGTTTTCTTCTCAGAGCTTCTCATTTCCTTGGGAACATCCCATGGTTCAGCATTCCTTGTCACTGCGCAATAGTACCAATCTTTTCCTCCCACCAGAGTGGTCAACTCAGGGCTCCGAGTACAGCCTCTGCAGAGAAATCCATGTTTTGAATGCAAGCTGCCACCAATATGGCATAAATGGCACCCATGTGAGCAAACCCATCGCTGAATTCAGAGAAGAACCCATGGTACTGCCCTAGTACTGACAGGCAGGCAAAAAGTTGGGAAATTTAGACTGCTCCTTCCTAATGTCATTTCAATATCTGCCTCTATTTCTGACTTGAGTATTGAAGAAACTGTAAAATTCCTCAGAGACAGATATGAAAATTTTGGACTGTTATTGTTTGGTATATTTCTAATTCTAGTGGAAAAACTAGGATGTTTAAATAACTTCCCCTGTGCCCTATATCCTTTATGCAAGCACAGTACTTGTCTCATAAATGGAAGGAATCCAAATAACAGACACTGATTTTTTTATTGCATTCTAGTACGCATACTGATGCCTTAAAATGAAGCTTTGAGGCATCAGTTTGGTATTTTCCTTATCAGTAGGCTTTCTTAGATTTCCAATTGACTTTGATATTCATAGCAATTAAAATGTAGAGCTACAAAAGACTTATTAATTTGTGTGGTCAGTCCAACTGCCTGCCATTATATGTTTAAGCATTTCATGGTGATTTCTGCAAGGTATTTTAAAATGATTCAGAGAATAAGATTTCAGCCACCACTGTGGTGGAAACAAATAGATCTACAGTCCAGTAAGCTTCTCCTAACAACTCCCTCTTCTTTCATGGGTTCCCTCCAATCTTCTGCTTCTTCTCCCTAGATTCAATGTAGAGATATATATATTTTACTATTTATACCTTGAAAATGGTTATAGACATCAGTTGTTGCATAGGTAATCTGTATAATTTCATTTGTTTATTTCTCATTATAAAGCAGAAAATGCAGTTTCTGATGGCTCTGTTACATGTAAGAACAAAACATATTTGCAGCTTCAGCTCAATGTGCTCTGCTTTACAATTATGGCATGCTGAGAGAAAATGTGTAGTGAACTACCATAAATCAGATACTGAGAGACAACCTGATGAGAAAAGAAATGTTTCTGTTTGTTTCCGCATTACCTCTTTTGTAAAGAAATCTCAGTGTTATGAATTCCTAATCATTGCTGAAAAGCATATCACATAATATCACCTTGAAAATTTTGCTGAAAATATATATGAGAAAAATTATGAGCTTTTGCCTTCTTCTGTTTGCAATGTAGTTATAACATTTAATGGGCAAAGCTGTTATAATATTTATAAATAGTGGCACCTTTAAAACTATGAAATTTATTGCTCTCAAGTTATATTTTTACCTCTGTATGTAGTTACAGAGATATTAGACTGGCAGTGAATTTTAAAGTTTTGACAAATAAGTAAATACAGTGAAAATTCAGACTTATTTGACTGTAATAAATATGTGATGTTACACTGAAAGAAACCAGAGATTTTTATATTGTGTATAACCATGTATTGACTCTGGAAGACAGTAATGCCTGGTATACTCAATTTCTTTTATGACCTGAACAAACGTTTTTTGTAGAAAAATTATGCATATTTTTTAGAGTTAAGAACCCAGCTTGTTTCCCCTGGAAATTCAGTTATTTCCCGGTAGTGAATGTTGTGCTGCTCTTACATGAAGGTGGCTAGTATGAAGAAGGAATAATAATTAAATGGGGTGATAATGTTGAATGCAGAACAACGGTGGAATAGTATTAGCTATTCTAAACGAAATATTTTTTGTTTATAAAAACTTGCTGCTCTCCACTGTGCAATAAACCTTATTACCCTGAAGACATACATCGTCAAACTATTATTTCTTTGTAGGCATAAAGGAATTAGGTGATAAGATATTTCTCCAGTGACTAAGAAGAGGAATAACTGCAAAAGATCAGTTATTTATTTTTCAAATAATTTAAATATCTTTTTGCAAAATGAGATAAAATGTTTCAAGGGGAATTCTCCCTTTGATAAAATAGTCGGTCCTTCACCATGCTTCTCGATGATGGCAGTGACATTCTGCTCATCTTTTATGGCTCTTAGACGTGACTCACACTGACTTCTTTCACTGCTTCCACTCCGTCTCTCTCATCATTTCTTCACCTCAAATGCCTATAAATGCAGTGACCTTCCAGATGTTTTTTTGAGCTTTGTCCTGGGTTCAGCAGTAGCAGTCGTTTTTCTCCTTCTTAGTAGCTGGTGCAGTGCTGTCTCTTTGACTTTCAGCCCGGGAACAAGGCGAATCATCAAAGATGACTAGCTACTACTCAATAATGTTTACTCTGACCAAGGATTTCCTGAGCTTCATGCTCTGCCAGGGGAGAGAGGAAGCCAAAAGGAAGCAGAGACAAAACACCTCACCCAAACTAGCAAAAGCAGTATTCCATAACACAGCACATCATGCCCTCTGTATAAACTGGGGGCAGTTACCCGGAGGGGCTAGATCTCTGTTTGGGTTGAGCTGGATATTGGTCAGAAGGTGGTGAGCAGTTGTTTCCCTTGCTATTTCCCTTATTCTTATTATTATTGGTGGTAGCAGCAATGGTTTGTGTTATACCTTAGTTACTGGACTGTACTTATCTCAACCCATGGGAGTTACATTCTTTCGATTCTCCTCCCCATCCCTCTGGGAGCGGGGGGAGGAAGAAGGAGGAGAATGAGTGAGCAGCTGCATGTGTCTCAGTTACCGGCTGGGCTTAAACCACTTGCTTATATAAAAAAGTATGATACTTTTTTTCCTACTCAGAGCAAGGTGCAGAAAGTCAAAGCAACTGTAGTTCAAAGTTTATAGCCAAGAGAGGAGGAAATAGTATATTTCACCCCATTTAAGTCTTTTGATACATTGTAAAGCCTATTTGCACATTTGTCCAGATGAATGAGAACCTAGCAGCATAAAGCTTATTCCACTAGAGTAAGGAAACGTAAGGTGACCTTGGGGTATACATTTTGATGTTGGGGGGAGTGAAATCCAGCACTGACATGGTTTAAGTCCAGCTGTAACTCAGAACCACGCAGTCGCTCTCTCAGTCCCCCACTTCCTCCCCCCCACTCCCAGAGGGATGGGGAGGAGAATCAAAAGAATGTAACTCCCATGGGTTGAGATACGAACAGTCCAGTAACGGAGGTGTAACACAAACCACTGCTGCTACCACCAATAATAATAAGAATAAGGGAAATAACAAGGGAAGAGAATACAGCCGCTCACCACCTGCGAACCAATACCCAGCCCAACCGAGCAGCTATCTAACCCTTCCTGGTAACTGCCCCCAGTTTATATAGAGGGCATGACGTGCTGTGGTACGGAATACCTCTTTGGTTAGTTTGGGTCAGGTGTCCTGTCTCTACTTCCTCCCAGCTTCCCCTCCTCCCTGGCAGATCATGAAGCTCAGAAAGTCCTTGGTCAGAGTAAGCATTACTGAGCAGTAACTAAAGAACATTGGTGATCTCAGTGCTGTTCTCAGGCTGAAAGTCAAAGAGACAGCACTGCACCAGCTGCTAAGAAGGAGAAAAATGGCTGCTACTGCTGAACCCAGGACACAGCACAAAACACAATAACACACAAAGGGATCAGGTGAACTCAAAGTTTATCTGCTCAAGCAGCCCCTGAACAGAAATGGGCTTTTTAAGGCAGAGGAGGGCAAAAAATTTTGTAGTGCCTCCCCAGATTGTACTGTCAGCTTCTGCCAATTAGGAGTTGAATGAAGATGGCCATATAAAACCCCCTGGGTACCAGAGTCGTACCATAGAGCTGCATCTTTAATTTGAGAATGGGAAATCAGTGCAGGAGAATGAGGAAAGGGAAGCATTATGTGCCAGTATCCCGGGAAAGGAAAATGGGGAACAAAACCAATCATCACAGTAGAAGCAGCACAGTATAGGAGATCAACTTTGATGTGTTCTAACAATTTGTTAATATTCAACTGCTACTTTTGCATTGTTAATCTAAAAATTTCATTAAGATTTAAAGCTCCTTTGTCTCTTTATTTCCTAAATATCAAATGCTTTTCCACCAAGAGATTAGGTAGTAAAAAGGAAACAACAAAAAGAATGTTGTGAATTTGCCAAAAAGAAAAAACTTCAAGTAGTGTGCGGATGAAACTAGCATTACAGTGCAAAAATAAAGGATAGGGAAGGCACCGAGCCTCCAAAAATTTAATGTAACATCTAATAAAATTGAAATGTTCAAGTTTTTACCTCCCTCACAGAGACAAAAATTTAGCCTTATATATTTCTGATACGAAATTTCGCCATAAATTGCATTGAATGGTTTGATTCATCATACCTTGAATTGCCTGGAAGCTACAGAAATGCTAGTGTGAAAAAAGTTAAAACCCAAACTGGGACTGAATAGTCAACAAATACATCTTCCTGTTCTTGATGGCCTTGCTATCTCTCTACTCATCACCTTGAAAGTAAACTTTATGCACTGTCCATACTACAGATGTTTCCGGTACCTATAGTTTTTGTCATTGATCATACCTCATTATTTCCATCCATTTCCTTTCTAAGTCATCCATATATTATTTTCTTGTAAAGATGATCAACAGCTTTTTAGCAAAATTCAGAATGAAAATCTATAGTACTTCATATGCAGTCTATACAACTAAATAAGAACAATCTTAGCATATGTTTCTAATTAAGGTGAAGCATTTGACTTTAGACATATTGTTACAAGAGCAATGTAGGGGTATAATGTCTTCCTTCTGGGAGAAAATCAAAGGAAAACCTGAGATAAAGAGATTTTCACGTGCACAATATTTTGTGCATTTACACTAAAAGATTTTATTTGGCATCATAACAATTTATTTTTCAGGGATAACAGCTGTCAAAGACATGATGCAGCCTTGGATTTAACATTGACAAATATATTTCTACTTTCAAACATAAATTGTTTGAATGTTTTAAAGCTTTTCTTTAAAACATATGATTTGTTAACAGAAAATGAAAGGCCACATAAACATGAACTACTAGATGCTTACAGAATTTATAGATATGACATCAATTTGTATGCCTTTACAAAACCACGTAAAATGCGCTTAGTTGTAAACATAGAAGTAGTCCAGGAAAGTGTCTTCCTCGTGTATCTTCTTGCTAAAATATATGAATAAAAATTCAAACCAAACTAATTTCTAGGTCAGGCTTCTCTGTTATTTTTTTTTTTATAGCATAGAATTTGCATTTCCTCATAAAAAGTAATTTTATGAATGGGGGCTTTTTTTTTTTTGCCTAGAAAATCCATTTTTGTGATAATTCAGAGTCGGTTTTATTCCATCCTGGAGAGTAGTACAAAAATAATACCATTTTTTTTTTCTATCTGATAGCTTTCAACAACTTTTTCCGTGTTTCCTTCTGAAACAGTTCTGCACAGTTGATTTATGACAGAATTTTTGAACCATAAACAAATATCATAATCTGCTAACAGAAATCAGATTTTAAATTCCCAAGTTTGATGTTCACAGAAATTTTATTGAATTATTTTAACTCAAAAATCTAAACATTCCAGAAGCCATGTGCTTAATGAAAAAAACATTAGACATGCCCATAGATTTTTTTCATTTATCCCAAAAGCCAGACACAGTCTTGGCAGCTCATCTGCCAGGTACTCTAAGTTTCAGAATCTCTGCCTGGATTGCACAGCAGGATTTTCTATTTCAATTCTGTTTATGAATTTGACAATTTGGGATCAACTAAAGTAATTTTATGGTCACTTGTCTCTATTTTTCAAACCCAGCTGGTGAAAATGAGAAAGGCTATTTTATTTCCTGTGTAATATTTCAATTAGGTTTTGAGAGTTTATATCCAAAAGCACACATTTCATATTTCTCCTGTAAAAGGCATACCAAGACATTTATGCATGCTTGATCAGGAGTGTTCTGCATGTAATAAGCACAGTTTCAGTTAGACAGTCCAAAAGCTCTAAACTCACAATTGACCTTTCTGCATAACTAACTCTTAAAATTTTATGCATGAGCAGTATAATACTACGAGCTTATATGCAACTACTTTGCTTTAAACCAGAATCAAATTAAACTTACACTTCCCAGTACAGATGGTCTTTGCTAAAGTGTGCTACAATCCATCCAACCAGAAGTTAAAGAGCTAGTTGCAGAGTTTGGTACCCCAGTCTCTAGTGAGGAAGCTCCTTTATCATTTCTGTCATGCTTAAATCAACAGTCCCTGGTAATTCATGACCCTTTCTTGCTCTCAGTTGCTGGGGGAATTAAACATTTCCTTATCATGTGCACACAAACTATCTAGGGCAGAGTAGGTTAAATAACACTATTACTGGGTAGTTAGACACTGAGATTAATGTAAAATCTTTACTGGTTTAGCAAAGACAATTTTTTTCCTAACCTGATAGTTATTCTGGCAGATTAAAAAAGAAGAAGAAAAAAAAAAGAGGAATTTCGGGGGTTTGGAGGTCTGGAAACATGCTGGTATTCATTTTTCCTATGCCTGATCACTGAGATGGTGTCAGGTACATATTGTATTCTGTTGCACCTGGAGAAGAACACTCATCTGAAAACTCAGAAAAAAAAAGCTTGACTCCAGTTCACTCTTACCTGCAAAGGTCAACAAATATTTACATCTAAATTTGTGCTGCAACCCCATTTCTTTCCACAGATCGCTATGCTAAAAACTCCATCCTTACTTTCATATCACTTAATCAAGAAAAGTAAATTGGTCATCAGTTCACTTAAATATTACTGGGTACCTTCCTTCAGCAGGTCTTAATCTCTGCATATATTGTAACCAGACCAATTAATTACAAAATGTGTAAAACAAAGCATGTCTGTAAGCCTTTATAAGACCTAGGCCAGTAATAATGAGTATCTATAAGACAAGATAACACAGTCTAACTCAAATTTTTAACAAAAAAGTTGAGGCTGAAGTAAGTATCTTTAAAATGATATTGTTCAGATGGAGTGAGCCCAACAACTTCTGTGTGACAAAGGACTACACCAAGAAATTATGTCACTGTTGACTTGAAGCTTGCCAGAAGCTAAAGAATTTGCTCTCTCTTTTGATAGATGCTGCAACAATTACTATCCTGCTCTATCAAAAATCCGTATGCTTTCACAAAATTTGATTTTGTCTGGATGTAAGTTTTGCTAACTAATGTCTTTTGAATTCCTTTAACCAATCATTGTTGGTGAAGATACTATTTAAAACTTCTGAGACTTCTCTTTATTTTAACAATCTAAACGTACCAACTTTTTAATAGCTTTTACTGTAAAGATCTTCTCTAAGTCAATATATCTATCAGTGCCTTTTCTTCACTAAATTTAATATTTCATCATGCTTCTTAAAGTGTGAATGCCAGAACATTTCTTCACTCCTTTCACTAGCAGTTTCAATCATCCAGTATATTTTATTATTTTATTTTCCATTCTTATTCACTGCCCTTAGTCTCCAAATCTTCAAGATCCTATTTTCTTTTTGTTGCAAAGTTGTCTAGAGTTTTCATTTCTCTACTTACAATCAACATTCTGAAGGATTCCCCATATTCTTCTCCATCAAATGGTTTGTCCTTTTACAAGATGTTACTATGAGGGTTAAAGTAAAAAAGTATAAAGTAAAGTAGCTAGTATTGAATTAAGTAGTTGCTTCTTATTGGATCTGAAAATTAGCAGCTTCAGATAGGATACAAAACTTCAGAAATATCTATAGCTTTTGACTGACAAACACACTCAAGTTTGCTTATAACTGTCTATAAAAGCTTGCATGGTGGTTATATTTTTCATCATGTAGTTCAAGTTTTTTCATACATGATAATACAAAGGGAACAGTAACTGACAAAACCATTAAACAAGCCCTTTCTATCAGATAAAAACCAGGAACAATAGGATAATGGAGCATTTAAATGCAATCTGGATTGGTTCCTTCATGCTTCCTCTAATCTGTTACAAATGACCAATCTTCTAAAATTGTGGGTACTATGGTAACTGGATATTTCAAGGTGTCATGGAGACAGAGTACTTTTCTCCTGAGATGCTAGTCTATTTGAGTTTGCTGCTAAAAACCACAGAAGAAGCTTTTTGTTATTTTCTAAATGCAAGTACTTATAAATCGTGACTCACACAAGGCTTGCATGATGCTGTTGGTTTTAACACAACTTTTTTTAAAACTACAAAATCAAAATTAAAGTGAAATAAATGCAGTTCTTCTCACAAAATTAAACCTCTTCTGTATAAAGAGCAGCATTTTCCTGGCTAAATATATATATAAAAATCCTATCATTTTCTTTAGTGAAAAAAGGAAAAGCAAGATGGCCTGAGATGAGCTTCCATTATCGTTATAGAAGTAAACAGATTTAGTACATCATAGTTTCTATTTAACCCAGATGTGTAGTTTGGGCACATGCTCACCTCTATACCTGTGACCAATCAAGAATTGATTTTTAAACTTAAAAGTAAAATGTTCTGAAATAGATTTAACTTACACAATTTTTTTTTCTACCTTTCCCCAAATTACCATAAACACATTACTCTTCCTAAGAGAATCAGATCCTATTGTAATATGATTTGTTTGAAACAAACAAAAAACCCCAGATCCCTTCCTTAGCTTCTGATGTCTCATTTTAGGTTTTTTGTACTGAAGGTTTGCCTTGTTATACCTTTTTTTATATCAGCCATGAGAGACATGACACTGGTACCCAGAAGTTTTAAGTACCACAGCTCTGTAGTGATTTAACCCCAGCCAGCAAGTGTGTAACACACAGCCGTTCGCTCACTGCCCCCCTGTTCCTCCAGTGGGACAGGGAGCAGAACCAGAAAAAATGTCAAAACCCATGGGCTGAGTCAAGAACAGTTTAATAACTTGGAAAAACAAACAAGCAAACAAACAAAAAAACAAACCCACAACTAACAATGGTAGTAATAATAATAGTAATTAAAAGGTAGATAACAAGAAGAAAGAGAGGCACCTCCAATACTATGATCAGTTCTTGGCCCCTTGCTAAAAGAGAGTCATTGAGGTGGTGGAGCAGGTCCAGAAAAGGGCAGTAAAGCTGGTGAAGGGTCTGGAGTACAAGTCTTAAGAGGAACAGCTGAGGCATCCGCAGTTGTTTAGTCTGGAGAAGAGAAGGCTCAGGGGGGACCTTACCACTTTCTACAACTACCTGAAAAGACATTGTAGTGAGGTAGAGGTCGGTCTCTTCTCCCCAGTGACAAGTAATAGGATAAAAAAGTAACAGCTTTAAGCTGTGCCAGGGGAGATTTAGATGGATATTAGGAAAAAATTCTTCACAGAGAGGGTGATCAGGCATTGGAACAGGATGCACAGGGAAGTGGTGGAATCACCGTATGAATCAAAGGTATGAAATACCCCTTTTGCTAGTTTGGGTCAGGTGTCCTGTCTCTGCTTCCTCTGTGCTTCTTGTGCCCCTCTTCACTGGCAGAGCGTGAGAGATTAAAAGTCCTTGATCAGGGTAAGTGATATCTAGCAACAATTAAAACATCGGTGTGTTACCAGCACTGTGCTCAGACTAAAGCCAATACACAGCACTGCATCAGCTACTAGGAAGAAAATTAACTCTATCCCAGATGAAACCAAGACAAGCCACAAGATAGACATTTTAAAAAAACATAATACTCAGCCTGGAAACAAACATGGACTTTTAGCACAACTTTGTCAGTGATATTTTGAAGAATGCTTTCTATTTTCCTTATCATATTTCTTTTATTTCTATTACCTTGACATAAAGTTGACCATAATTTGAGAGTCAGTTGCACACACAGCTTGACTGCAGAAATAACCTTCACCTCTTTTTTCTAAATTTTTTGGCTGAACCTCACTCTTGCCAATTTCTCTACCTCCTGTATTTCCAAGAACTTATTAGTCTATTCTTCCCCTTTCTTCCTTTCATGCATCCTTGAATGAATAATAATCCCTTAATGCCCAAGCAAATTTCTAAAGAAAGATTCATATAATTCTCTTCATATTGATTGCTTCATTATTTTTTAATTTAGTTTTGCATATTCTTATTTTAAAAAATGATGCATTTCATGTTTTTCTGACTGCTGAGTCTCTTGTCTAAGGCTGGAATTCTCACAAACTCATCTAGCTGTTGCTCAAGTTATTGTCTTTGAAACCCGCTTATTGTTCCTGAGATTGCTTCTGCTTTTTCAGCTTCTCAGTATCCATGACACAGATATTCTTGTAATTTTTAATCTTTTTTAAATAAGAACTATAATATGAACTATAATATGAACTACCTAAGTCAAAGTCTGAATATAGGTACAAAATTATCTTGCTCAAGCTTTTCCCTTCCATCACTACTGCTGGCATTTTCTTGTAATAAATCTTTCTGATCTTTGAACATGTGGCTGTAAATTAATAAAAAGAAAAAAATATATTTTGTTCATTTGTGCAGTTTCTTAGGTAAAGAAGTAAGCAAAGATACAACATCTTCAGAACTCCTTATATTGCTTATGTTCCTGTCACTGTTAAATATATAATTGTATGCACACAATGATACCACAGCTGATTGTATGTAGTTTATTCCTGCCACTTTTATTATTGCCTTATGACTGCAATAAAGCTCATGCTTTGTCTAAATGTAATGTGCATTCCATCTCAAACATTGTCAAGCATAACCTATGGAGTTACATGAAATCCCAGTTGGCTTGATGAAGCTAAAATGTAAATATTGAATGATCGCTCAAATTAGTGAGTGAAGTTCCTTATGATTCTAGTGGTTTTGAATTGTTCTATTTCCCATTTTGCATATTCAGCTGTTATTAGATATAAGGAAGAAGTTCTTTACTGTGAGGGTGGTGGGGCACTGGGACAGTTTGCTCAAAGAAGTGGTGAATGCTCTATCCCTGGCACTGTTCAAGGCCAGGTTGGGCAGGGCCTTGGCTGATGTGGGGTATCAAAGACGGACTCCAGTTCTGGTGAAATCTGACGATGTTTATTACGTGTCTCACATCCATTTTATAGTCTACTAAGTGCTAAGCAGTAATTTTCCACTCTTCTTGCTTCTTGCCATAATGATTCGGCAAAAAAACGAAGGGCTACAAATATTTAAGTTGTTTGGTCCATTCTTGAGTTGCACTTCCTGCTTTATCTTGCAAACTGCCTGCTTTGTTTTGCTAACCAATCTTTACCCTTCCTTGTCCTCTTTACATTTCCCAAGGCTTAAGCCTTGGCACTAATACCTGGATTCATGTCTTTAACTATTTCTGTCCTGTTACCCACAGGCTGACATGTTAAGTGTCCTTGCTAGCAAGGGGTTTCAAACTAGATGAAGTTAAGGTCCTTTCCAACCCTAACCGTTCTATGATTCTTTGATGATTCTATGGTGATTCTATGATTCTATGACTCTACATGCATATAACACTGGGGGATATAAAATTGCAAAACCTGTCCAATCTTTTTTCATTTGTATTAATAAGATTACTTAGTGTTGTCCTAGTATTGTCTTCTATTCATACAGATGAAATGAATCCTTGTTTTTTGCATGTAGAGATAGAGTCCATCTTCACATTATCTCAATATGTATCATTTGTGTTCTCAGTTGGTCTTTTTAATCATGACTGACACTTCAGGTTTTAAGAATAGTGGTTCTTTTGACTAAGTTGGAGAAAAACATTTAAACCAGCTACTTATCAACAGAGAAAACATATCCTTAGAATATTCCTAAGGAGTGCTCTTGGCCAGTGCAAATTATAGTGTACTCCAGATTTAATGTATACTTATTCAGAAATATAAGAAGTCTTCTTCAACATCTTTGTCAGTGACATGGACAGTGGGATTGAGTGCGCCCTCAGCAAGTTTGCTGATGATACCAAGCTGGGTGGTTCAGTAGATACGCTGAAGGGAAGGCATGCTATCCAGAGGGACCTTGACACACTTGTGAGGTGGGCTGATGCCAACTTGATGAAGTTTAACCATGACAAGTGCAAGGTCCTACAGGTGGGTCAGAGCAATCCCAGACACTGCTATAGGTTGGGCAGAGAAGAGATTCAGAGCAGCCCTGAGGAGAAGGACTTGGCGATGTTGGCTGATGGGAAAATGAACATGAGGCAGCTTCGGTGTGCACTGGCATTCCAGAAAGCCAACTGTATCCAGGGCTACATCAAAAGGAGCATGGCCAGCAGGTGGAAGGAGGTGATCCTGACCCTCTACTCTGCTCTTAGAAGACCTCAACTGTAGTATTGTGTGCAGTTCTGGTGTACTCAACACAAAAAGGACATGGAGATGTTAGAACAAGTCTAGAGGAGGGCCACGAGGAGGATGAGGGGACTGGAGCACCACCTGTATGAAGATAGGCTGAGAAAGTTGGGTCTGTTAAGCCTGGAGAAGAGAAAGCTGCGTGGAGACCTCATAGCAGCCTTCCAGCATCTGGAGGGGACCTGTAAGGATGCTGAGGAGGGACTCTTCATTAGGGACTGTAGTGATAGGAGAAGGGGTAGCAGGTTGAATCTTAAACAGGGGAAGTTTAGATTGGATATAAGGAAAAAATTCTTAAGTGTAAGGGTGGTGAGGCACTGGAATGGGATGCCCAGGGAAGCTGTGAATGCTCCATCCCTGGCAGTGTTGAAGGCTAGGTTGAACAGAGCCTTGGGTGACGTGGTTTATTAGGAGGTGTCCCTGCCCATGACAGGGGGGTTGGAACTTGATTATCTTAAGGTCTTCTTCAACCCTAACTATTCTATGATTCAACGATTTTATGTTGTGCTAACCGACCAGTTTTGCAAGATTCAGATTGCTGCTTCCGTCTTCTATGGCTCCCTAGCTTGACTTTAAGGATTCTACCATGACTGAATTGGTTTAACTGCTTGAAGTCTTTCACAAGTTCCTTTAAATTTTGCATTTACTTCTTGTCAAACAGACATAATAGTGTTGCTGCCCTTCCCCAAGACACACTAGCACGCTTTTAGTATTCCGTTCACAGCTTTTGGCTTAAAGTTAACTTTTCAATTAGCAATAAATTTAACTCATGAAATGAACATTTTCCAGATGTTGGCTTAAACCAGGCTTCTTCCATGTCTTGACTTTGCAGCTGAGTCTCTTTCTAAAGGAGAGCATGTGTAAGCTTACTGGCAGAAAGCCGCAATAAGAATTAATTTAAAGAAAGAGATGCAGCAGTTTTATTTTTCCTTCTATAGGAAGAGCACAAAAAAAAAAAAAAATGTCAGTGCCTGTATCAGCTTTTTGACTCATTCTTTTTAAGCATAAAATTAACATTCCTTTAAAAATATTTATGTATTATTTTTTGGCTTCTTGACCAACAAAACTTCAAATGTTACTTTTATAAGTCTTTGGGGACCAACCTCTTTTTATGAGAGAGATTTTCCGGTGTTTTCTTTGAAGGAGTCAAGAAAAATCAAACTATAACTAAATAGTTTCAGCAAAGCAACACAATAAAATTTTAAAAAGCCAAAGACTCAAAAAAAGTAGTATGAAAATTTCATAATCAGTACTTGAAACTATAAATTCAAAAAGACATTTTCAGATATATGTATGTTAAGTGTCTAGAAAGGAACATTAAGCTAAAGAATAATTAACTTTTCTTCTGGATGTATCATTACATAAAATAAAAATATCTGCAAGTTTAAAATTGGCAATAATGGTCATAAAAAGAAAAAATCTTGTGGAAAAAAAAGAAATTTTACCCTCTTCCTGGAGTTTCTTGCCTCTCATAAGGATAGAAAAAAAACAGCAAGCACAGCAGGAGACTATTCAGAAATTAAGTTTTAGATACATTATCTGAGAGCTGATGACCTTGATACGGATATAAAATATGTAGAAACTCAAAGCTGGAAAAACCTCACATTAACTCTGAGTATTAAGTGTTGCTCTTTGTATTTCATTAATGTCAATATGTAATTAAAATGGCAATAATATTTGTAACATAAAAGATACAATATTTCAATATTTTAGTCTTCTCATTAGTAATATGATATGGTCTTCATTTAGCTCAATTAACAGGGAACAACTCCTTTAATAATTTTATGACAGCCAAATTGTTGCTCATTTTCACTAAGAGGAGCTTGTGCTTTTTCTGTAACCTAAATGAACTAATTTTATCATGAGCTAATTAAGTAGCCTATAAAATTGTGGTTATTTTAATGTCTAAGAGAGTGCTCCTTGTTTTTTTTTCCAATGGCTCTAATATCACCAAATATCGAGAGTCATGACCTGTAGCTGTGAAAAGAAAAACCAGAAAGGTAGACTCTGGTTCATTTCCTAGGTTTAGGTATATTTTGTCTTTCCTCTCAAGCTGGAAGGTCTGAATGGTTTAATTCAGATGTTCCTACAAAACAAGTTCAAGAATACATATCTTTGTACCAATTTGTACCAAATTGTCCTTTTATACAGTTACGTAAGACATTTTAGAAAATTTGGGTTTATTTATTACTCTGTTAATCCAGTCAAGAATAAACATAGATCAATTGATATTGATTTTGAGAAACTATGACAGAATCCAGATGTCCTGATGCCTTATGCACAAGATCATTGAATGCTCTGAAACTGCTATTTTAAGAAAAAAAGAAACAAACCCAAACCAAAGCAAAATCAAGAAACTCCACATAAACTCCCAAATGACACTTTTTATGTGAGACAAAAGAAAAATAGGAAGACAACAGAAAAAATAGTATCCATCACTTAGCTGAAAATTTGTCTGTTCCTTTAGTAGGGAAGAGAGGAGTGACCTTAATTATCCAAGATGTCTTCAGAGAAGATAACACCCAGAAATGATCCCAAACCAATCTTTTGAAGATCACTTCTCTATTTTGAAGGTATAGGGATCTCTTCAAAGTAAAGAAACATGATAAATACTATTAGATGCCTTTATCTCCTTAGGATTTACCTGAAATAAAATTCACAGTGGAAGATGGCTGTCACTTTTTAGAATAGGTAGTGCTGAAGTCAGCTAGGCTATCATCTTATGCATAATAATATGGAGGATGAAAAAGTTGTTGAGCAAAAGATATCTTTCTCCTCATCTTGGGGCAGACAGGGAACAAATGGGAGGTTGCAAAGGGGAGGGGAAAGAGAGCAGCCTCTATGAATCCTATTAATCCAACCTGATCTGTAGCCAGAGGGAAAACAGTGAAAATGGTTACAGGAACAGAGTCTTCTTTTTAGCATAACTTAGTGGACTTTTAAGTTAAAGATACTGATCCTCAAAATAGTTCTGCAACCCAAATCTCCTATGCTATGAACAAGCCTCTTTTGCCTCCAATTTATGTAAGAGGCCACTAATAGCTAATACTACAGTGTTTGGTGCTTATCTGCCTACATTAGTCTTGCAGCAGCATCCGAGGCAATACATAGATGCCACTTCTCACATCAAACCTCCTGTGGAGCATGTCAGCCCAATCAGAGACTTAATCCGGGGATCAAGTAAACCACAGAATTAAGAAGAGAATAAGTGTTTCAGGTTCAGGCAATACCCCAAATACCCAAACCTCAAATTCTGACTATATAACTTATGCACATAAACACATAAAAAAGGGTCATTTCACTTTGCTTAGATGCCTGGATCAGAATTAATAAGGAGACAATAAAATAAAGGGTTTTATTAAAGAATGTGCGGTTGATAAGCTCAAAAAAAAAAAAAAACAAAACACTACACTTACCCTATTTCTCATATCTAATAACTTTATATTCTAATAAATAATTCAAAAACAAAATTTAACTTTAGTGACCAAGACTAGTGTAGAATTTCTGTTGTTTACACTTTGGGTTTTTTTTTGGTGGCTTTTTTTTTTTTTTTTACTACTTCTACGGTAAAGTTACACTGGTATTCAGATTTTCAGATTGTTGTTGTTCAGATCAGGAGTTATAATGCCATGTAGGACTAATACTCTTTTCTTGTGAGGAGAATGGTCACCCCTAGTGTAAACAAAAGAATAAGCACAGAATTCCACTGCCTTAAGAGGCAGAGGTTGTCATGGGGATAGCCAGGGCTGTCTGAAAGTGGTTCATTTTACTCAGCAGCAATGCTACCTCGCTGCAAGGATCTGGTGCTGGCATCGTGAATTTCCTTTTTCTTTCCCCATCACTATTGTTTGTTTAAAGATTTGCTGATGGTTGCCCACTGGGCATCAAGGAAGGCTGTATGAAAATCCTGTTCTCCAAATTACTGTAATTTTTACTGTAGAAATTCTCAAAAGTGCAGATTCAGGATGTTGGCAAAAGTATTTGTTATGCCTGAAGATACACTTTATGCTCGGTAAGCAATGAAATATCATGCTGGCTAAATGACCTCAGAGCCCCCAGGAGCAACGGTAAACTCTTGTCTGACTTTAACACCTAAAAAATATAACTTTTAATGGGTAAATCAGGGTACAGAAAATGTGGCAGGGAGGGGGAGAGGAAATGGGCACTCTTCATCTCTACATGTTCTGGTTCTGAAAAATAAATTGCTCTGTTCTACAAGTTCAACTCCCTATTTTGCTGAGTCTCCATGTATTGCTGAGTAGTACTTGAATACAGTATTGATATGCTTGCACTCTGTTTATGCTGCTATTACTGTATATTTACATTCAGACTTAGCTGTACAAGCTTTGATAAAGATTAGGAATACAAATGAATAGCATTATTTTGTGATGACTAGGATAATCAATGTCTGTATAGGAATGACTTGGATTGAACAGATCTCCACATGTAATTGTTCTTATTAGTCCTAACAACAGGAAGAAAATGTTAGGGTTTTGTCCATGAAAATAGGAGGAAGAGGATGCTTGGCTTCGAATAAATTTACTTTTCTGGGGAACCAGATTTTCAGTTGGGAATGAGAAAAAAAATAATTAAAAAGTGTTGTTTATTTTTTAATTCTAATGACCATGGACTATTGTACTCTCAGAGATGAAAAAAATAAAAAGAGATTTGAGATATTTCTTTCAGGCTGTGCAAGTTTGCTCTATATTTGGTTTCGGCAGTGAAATTTGTTATCTTGCTTCATCTCACTGAAATCACTGTTTTTGAGAGGACAGTTCTATGTAATAGGAAATACAAAGAAAAAGTGTGTTGAAAATGCTCTATTTTATAAAGGCATTTTAGGTGTTTTAGGATCACCATTTAAAAGTCTAGAAAGTAGTGGGCTAAGGAGAAGAATTTAAAGCAGAGTAGCTACAGGGCATACCAGGAGGCACTGGAGAAAGCAACTGAAAAAAAGCAGAGAAGGCGTGGGATGGAGAATAAGGTAGAAATCAGTGGAATGAAAAGAATGATGAGAAAGTGAAAGTGGGTAACTAGAAAGGATGAAGAGCAGCAAGGGAGGGAAAATAAATAAGAGATAAAGAAGGGAAAGAACCAGAAGGAGAGGAAAAGGAAACTTGAGTGAGCAAAAGAAGAGGGAGCTAATATTAAGGAAAAAAATCAGTGGCACAGGGCTGGAAGGGAGAAGATACTGAGATACTACAGTCATATAAAAAGTGTACAAATTATTGCATAGGCTACATAAGAAAATAAAAGTGAGACAGGCTTAAGGAAAAAGCATGAGAGATCAGAAGGGAATGGAGAAATAAGCAATTAGAACAAAAGAAATTGCAAAGGCCAAGAAGATGGAATAGGGTACAGTGACAGTCAGTCAAGTCTGAGGTATCTTATTCCCCATTAAGGATTGCCACCTAAATCACTATGAATAACTTATTTTGGTTCTGAGCTGTGAAACTGAAAAATGAAGGGGAAAGAATCTGTTTAGTTGAAAATAATTTAATTAAAAAAAAAAAAAAAAGAAAAAATTCAAGTGACAGAAAGAACCCGAATCTAAATACAACTCAAGATGTTGTGTTTTTTTCCCCAAACATTTTATACATTTATGAGTGACTACTTCCTGTGAATACATAAGCTGTTCCTTGGAGGAAGGCACCTGAGGATTTATACCATCTCAGAAACACCCTACAGCATCCTAATCACAACTGTTTTCTCTCTCTGACTCAGAAAGTCCTTACATGAAGTACATACAGACAGCATTTTCATCTCAGTGTACCGTGGAAGAAAAAATCCAGGGAAGAATGGAACTAGACCTTTTAATTGCATAGCAGTGGGGTTTAGAGAGTTATCCCTCTGAGCAAAAAGGGGTTATTCCTATTTATTGTTAGGAGGTATAGGAAGGTTTCCATGTTCCCAGAAGTGAACACTTGCTTACCACCATAGGTCTGCACAATGTCAAAATAATATCTGGGAATAGGCTTATGAATACATCTTATGGACTGAGGCGCAATTATTGCAAATATTGCTTCACTTCAGCAGACCCAGCAGCTTCTCTAGGATTCCCTGTGTCATAAAATGATGTGTAGATACAACTTGGGAGCATCTGACAGAGATGTCTTAGCTAGAATATTTGAATATACATGAAGCAGGAACAGTTTCCAAACTAGTACTTACAGCATTGTTGTGAAATATAGGTCTCAACAATTTTATGCACTGTTTTTAAAGTCCACTACCCTGTGTGACTTTCAACCTATGTGGTAGTCTAACAAATATCAGTTTTGTGAGTTGTTGCACCTCCCAATTTGTTTCTGAATATTATTTGTCAAAATCAATTTGTATTTGAAAGCCATGTCCAAAAAAACCATTTTAAACCAATTGAGAAACAATGAAAACTTTACCAAACTACATGAATCATAGCACAAACAGACAAATAAATACTGGCATTTACAGGAACAGCATCACAGAGTACCTAAATAGTATAAGAGTAAATTCATCTGTAGAAGCTGTGAGAATCTACTGATATGGAGTTATTTAATCAAGAAGTAATCGTCAATAAAAGATAGTGACTTTTTTTAATCAGTTGACTTGTGCCCCTGAGAACATGTCAGCTGCCAAAATATTAAGCCATTTGAATTCATGACAAATGAAGAGCAAGGGAATGAAAATAAACCAAAAAAGAGCAATGATTTGCATGCATTTTTCCTGTTCTGTAGTCAAACATGACATAACACAAATGTTTTGCGGCTTGGATGTTGCTGGAGCCTTGAGTTACATAAGGCAAAAACGATAAGCATATTGGGAATTATGTTTTTACACCTTCACTAGACACCCCTGAAGGAAACAGTGTCCTCCAGTTCACCACTGTGTGTTCTGTACTCTACATATTGAGACTCATTTTCCCATTCCATTGCTGTGGATAATTTGGTCACTTATTGTTCATTCTTCTTTATTCTACAGGAGTGTCCATGCTAACTGATGCAGGGCTTTGCAATGTCCTTTCTGTTGCCCTCTAACACTCTACCATGTCTGTGTTCCGAGATATGAGTTAGGTAAATTGACTTTTCTGTCTGAGTTCTGTAGCACAGGTATAACTGTTTGGAATTTGCTTTATAAAGAAACAAGCTGTTGCATTTTATTTTTTGATTCAGCCTTCTCTTCTGGATAAAATTTTGGTATCACATGAAATTTTCTATGTAATGGTTAAGATACGGTTGACTGCAGTACAATTCTTGTACATAGCTGAATGGAACCCACAGGTCTGATTAAAGCATATCTAAAATGATGATTACGAAAAATGGCCATGGGCAGTGCTGTCAAGTTTGTAAAAAAGCAGTTGAAAGCTATGGTCTGTGCAACTTGATAGCAAGTTTCAACAATCACTTGCTGTCATTAGGCACAGGACTGGGAGAAAGAATGTTAAAGCTGAAAGTTTTACAGATAATGAATATCCAAAGACATAGGCCTACTGAAGCATAATGGAGGTGTAAATGAAATAGAATTCAAGTGAAAAAGGAAAGGGGCAGGTGATGTCTTGAGGAAAATTAACTGAAAATGTAGGAGAAGAAAGGATAATGTACTCTCAATTTTTAAGGTTAGAGTCCAATCTCCATTACATTGATGAAAATACAAACATCATTGCTAATTTCATACAAAGACTGCCATAAAACTATCAGAATATACTTTATCAGTTGGAGATAATAAAAAGGGGAGTTAGCAGCAGGAGGAGATATTCCATTCAAAACAAATTAGAAGCAATTCTGTTCCAATAACCTGTACTTGTTTCTAGAGAAAGACTCCAACTGCAATGACTGCTTTTCTTCACACACAAAAAGAATAAAGAAAGTACTTAAGGTAGTAGAGGGAAACCGAGTGGATATGCTAAAAGGAAATACAAATATAAGCTCTGTGATCATCATAACAAAGAGGTGATAAGGTGAAAATTACTGAAATGTCTAAATCACCACTTAAAATAAATAGATGCTAATTTTACTAAGCTGTTAAAATGATTTAAAATGAGAAAGTAAATTAAAATTTCAAACTATAAAGGCTTGTAAGGATTTGTATGTGTGTAATCTGTAATGACAGTAAATATTTTAAGTATCTATAAAGAAAATGAAAGAAAAATCACAAAAAAACAAGTAGATATTGCTGGGAAACAGCTGATGTGCTTGGGAATGCACCAGGGACTGGAAAGAAAGAAAAGATGAAAAACTCTCAGATTATCTGGAGGAGGAAATAAAAAAAGAAAATATTGTAATTAAGATGATGTCAACATGTTGCAATTATATAAATAAAAATGAGAGGAACTAACATGTAAATGGAATAAATGGTCTGCTAGGAAATGAATGTGCAAACTATGCTGAAAGAGGATGCAAGCTACACTGGCTGAATGCTTCCTATGATCACAGAAGCAATATGAAAGAGAAAATGAGAAAGCATGTAACCGGGGACTGTTGTGAAAGAGTACAGAAAGCATGCACCATAAGTAGAATTCCAAGTCCCATTCTCTGACTAGAGTCCTGCTCATATAAACACAAGGTTTCACATGCCCTCACATATTAAATCAATTCCAAAAGGTAAAGTTGCCTGAAAGGCAAAGAATAAAAGTAAAATTTGGAATAAATTGCCAGGAAAATGAATGATATGAGTTTCTAATGTAATAGCAGTTCTGCATGTAAAGAGCTTCTGTAAAGTTAGCATTTCCAGAGAAAAACATTTGGTTGTGTAAAATCACTATATTACTGTGTGAACAGGGCAAACACTGTGTTACACCCAGAGCACTGTTTTGTGGTCCTTATCTGCCATGCAATAAAACCCTGAATGTGCACAGAATATCGTCACGAGCAATTCCTGAATGTTTTCTGCAGCTTCAAGCCCTTAAGAAGGAGAAAGGAGCATAAAGGACAGCAATAAATTTCAGGTATAGTTGGCGTTTCAATTTTTCTTACAAGTTATGGTATTTTTCAGTGAATTTAATCCTCAGGAAAAGAGGCAGCCTGACAGCTTTGAAGAGTTAACTATGCATTTTAGCACAGAAACTCTATACCATCTGCAATTAGAACTGAGAAAATAGAACTGCAGAATCATAGAATAGTGATTATTGGAAAAGAGCTTAAGATCATCTAGTTCCAAACCCCCTGTTATGGGCAGGGACACCTCCCACTAAACCATGCCACCCAAGGCAGTGTCCAACCTGGCCTTGAACACCGCCAGGGATGGAGCATTCACAACTTCCCTGGGCAACCCATTCCAGCGCCTCACCACCCTTACAGGAAAGAACTTCCACCTTGTATCCAATCTAAACTTCTCCTGTTTAAGTTTTAACTTGTTATTCCTTGTCCTATCACCACAGTCCCTAAAATAATTCACGAACAGTTTGGAAATTGTGGAATTAGGAGAGCTCATTCAGTGGTTCTGGTAATTTAAGTTTGGTGCAGAGTGTGGACATCTGAAGCAACATAGTGAACAATTCTATTGATTGGGTACTATCTTCTATAGCTGTATATTAATCCAATTTAAAATTTTCCAGGCATGTAATCATATTATGAAGTCTTAGTTATCAAATTAACTAAAATGGTTAGCCCGTATCTTTTCTAAATCATAGTCCAGCGTTCCATGCTCTCTGTTTAATATGTTAAACAGGGACTTGGAATTACTGTAATTTGGCAAATTCCTGAGAAATAAATTGTTTTCTCAGAAAACCTTGTGCACCAATGTGTCTCCTTCAGAGAGGAAAGTGTCTCCTCCTCCTTCAGAGGACTGGTTAAAGACAGCTTTCCTTTTTCAACACATATAGCAAAGTTCTTCATTTCCAATATGTTTTTCTGTTTTTATGAGTGTGTGATGAAAGAGAAGATGCTTTTGCAACCTAGTGGATAAGAAACTTTTTTCCCCAGCAAGTTATAGGTACAGATTGAATTTTACATGTCATTTATCTATTTTTTAAAAATCTGTATCTGAATCAATATCTCAGAAAATGAGTTTGCATGTTTAACGTTAGCATCTTCAAGCCCATTTAAAATGCACTCCTGCTCTTGAATGTGACAACTGTATCTAAAAATCTTTGATTGCTTGCTTTGTTTCCATATTTTTTTCTGGTTTGGTTCATTTATTGCAAAGAGGAATAAGAAGCAAAGATTTCCCATGGCATTTGCACTGAATGTAGGTTATAAAGTTACATGGTGTTGTCAAGAAATTCTGCAGACTAACACTGTTTTGTTATTTTCTTGGTTTGACTTTTCTATTATCTCTGGGATATTCTGCAGGTTGCATTTCAGTCAGACTGTCAAATATTGATGTCCATTTACATTCTCTTTAAAAACTTTGTGTCTTCAAATGAATTGACGCATTATTGTGACACTAAAGACCACTTATAACCAAAGAGCAGTGCTGCTTCCGTCCACATGTATGATTTAAGTTGAGCAGATCAGCCAAGCTCCACCCCCCCTTTACTTTTAAGGCATGAATTTGAAGCTCAAGGTCTGAAGCTGCAAACAACTGCAGGCACAACTGGTGCAAGTCAGCAATTCAGAGGAATGCTACAGTGGCATCAGTAGCACTCAGTGTGCCCACCACCATGAGAGAAGAAGAAAGGCTTAGTTGAGGATCTAGTAAAGTCTGAAGTCTCTTGCACATTAAATTCTAAAGTTTTTCACATAAACTGGAGCCTTACGTATCTAAATCTGCCTTTTCCTGTGTCACTGATTATCTTACATTACAAATCAGCTTGGGATAAAGGCTGTACATGTGGGAGCGGCATTTTTGCAAGTTTCAGATGTAAAACCAAAAACCAAACCAAATCTAAACCCCAGACACAAACAAAAAAAAACCCACAAAAAAAAACCCAAACCACAAAACCACAAAAGAATTACCAGATACTGTCTCCAAATAATTTCACAGAGCAAAATATACCAAAATTATACGGAAAATATTCTACTCCTGCAGAATTGTGGGATTAGTCTTACAAGTCAGATATTTTTTTTTTTTGTTTGTTTTATTCTTGCAGCTAAGGTCAAGCACTTCAAAGGAAGGAGTTCAGAGAGCTGAGACTGAGTAACAAACTGTGCATAATTAGAATGTTCTGTTTTAAGCATCTCCTATATATTTGACACAAGTGAATATTTATGCTATAAAACCGTATTTTGTGTTGCGCAGCCCTACTGCTTGTCATACAGGTTGTCAGTATTCCATTTTACAGCATATATTTGCATTTAGAATTCATTATGCACACATCACAAACACTACACAATGGCTGAGTTTAAACAAGTCTGTTTCTGTACTTTTGGATCAGATACAGCTGGCAGACTAAAGTACAATGAAAGCAGCAAACCTCAGTGATAACTGAGCAGCATATTCTGAAACCCACAGGCTCTTCCAATTAAAGGTTTCAAACGCTTTAACTTATATAACTGTTTTAGGGTGCCCATATTTTTGCAAGTTTCTATAAACAGAGAGCATTGCAAAAAAAAGAAAGTGTCAATCAGAAAGCAGTAACAGGGATATTTTCCTTTTCTCTTCTTTAGTGGCAATCCTTTATAAAACATCAAAAAGTTAAAGAAATAAACAGAACTTCCAACCTTTTTGCTTTTATTATGAAAATCTGCCTGTCTCAAAAAGGATTTTTTTGTCACAAAAATAATAATAATAATAATAAAATGTGGAAAAATAATCTGATCTAGGTTTTCAAAAGCAATTAATGAGCAGGTTTCATCTGAATTCCTGCAAGAGAGACGCTAATACTGAGCAGTCCAAAACCTTTTTAGAGCTCCAAAGCAATAACCAAAATGATTTGACATTTCTGGGAGGGAGAGAAGAATAAAATTTTGATTTCTCACTCTAACTGAAAGCACCATTTTTCTCTGCCTGATTCTTCCACTAAGAAATAATAATACGCACATTTCTGTTGAATGAGTTGAAATCAAAGGTCAGTACTTAAATTTACCTTGAATTAATTCATCCTGCTGTGTCAAGTGATTTCATTTGCAAAATTTCCCTCCTTTCTGCTCTTCTGATCATCAATTCTCAAAGTCACAAAACATAGCCACTCAGAAGAACAGGGCTAAAAGAACAGCAAGAGGCTTTATAAACACCCCCCAACCAACACAACCAACCTAAACCAAAATAAAAGCACCCCCAAAACCAACAATCCAAATTAAATGAAAGAGAAATTGTTAGAAAAATCATTAGAATTACAAAAACAATCCTACTTGCTTTTCTAAAAGTTTCTGATTTGGTTGCTTTTGTTGTTGTTTTTGGGTTTGTGTTTTGTTGTTTGGTCATTTTTTGACCCATCATCATTTTTAATGGGGAAATATTTAGCTGGTCATTTTTAAGAAGAAACCTCTTTTTTCCTAATGTCCACTTTGGCTGCAGTGCACAAGAACAAGATTTTAAAATTAAGCGCATTTGGATACTGATGGTTTCTTTGTATGGACATATTGTGTTCTGATTTGCAAAATTCACTCTGAAAAGAAATGGGACATTTGCTAGACCATTTTTTCTTTTTCATGATCATCCTTTATAAAGTTGGTATTATAGAATCATAAAATAGGGTTGGAAAGGACATTAAGATCATTTACTTCCAACCCCCCTGCCATGGGAAGGGACACCTCCCACTAAACCATGCCACCCAAGGCTATGTCCAGCCTGGCCTTGAACACCACCAGCAATGGAGCATTCACAACTTCCCTGGGCAACCCATTCCAGTGCCTCACCACCCTTACACTAAAGAATTTCTTCCTCATATCCAAACTAAACTTCCCCTGTTTAAGTTGGAATACATTACCCCTTCTCCTATCACTACAGTCTCTAATGAAGAGTCCCTTCACAGCATCCCTATAGGCCCCTTTCAGATATTGGAAGACCTCTACAAGGTCTCCAAGCAGCGTTCTCTTCTCCAGGATGAACAGCCTGAACTTTCTCAGTCTATCTTTATATGGGAGGTGCTCCAGTCCCATGATCATACTCGTGGCCCTCCTCTCAACTTGTTCCAACAGTTCCATATCCTTTTTATGACGAGGACACCAGAACTGCACACAATACTCCAAGTGAGGTCTCACAAGAGCAGAGTAGAGGGGCAGGATGACCTCCCTCAACCTGCTGGTCGTGCTCCTTTTGATGCAGACCAGGATTTGGTTGGCTTTCTGAGCTGCAAATGCACACTGCCGGCTCATGTTCATTTTTTCAGTGGCCATCACCCCCAAGTCCTTCTCTGCAGGACTGCTCTGAAGCTCTTCTCTGCCGCACCTGTAGCTGTGTCTGTGATTGCTCTGACCCAGGTGTAGGGCATTGCACTTGTCATAGTTAAACTTCATCAGGTTGGCATCAGCCCACCTCAGAAGCGTGTCAAGGTCCCTCTGGATGGCATTCCTTCCCTCCAGCATATTGACTGAACCACCCAGCTTGGTGCCATCAGCAAACTTGCTGAGGGCTCACTCAATCCCACTGTTCATGTCACTGACAAAGATGTTGAACAACCCCGATCCCAACACCCATCCCTGAGGGACACCACTCATTCCTGGGCACCAGCTGGACATTGAGCCATTGACCAAAACTGTTTGCATGCAGCCATCCAGCCAGCTCTTTATCCACCGAGTGGTCCACCTATCAAATTGATGTTTCTCCAATGAACCCAGTTACTGAGCTGTGCAAGCCTAAAATTCTCAGTTTGTAGTCTTCCCCAGAAACCCACAAAGATATATAAATAAACAAGAAAGGTTAAGCTGATGAGTTACTTTGGCACAGCAGACACACTGTTGTTGTACCATATCTAAGTTTCCTGCATGTCGGACTATTCACTGTAGAGGGAAAACCCAACAGCATAAGACAGCAGCAGCAACTGGAAACCACAGAAGTACTCTTTCAGCTCAGCTTTTTTTGGGAAACTCTCTGAGCTTGTTAAAAATTACCAAGTTTGTCCAGACTTCAAAATAGTCACACACTTCTGTGAGGTCCAAATTGAGGAGATCTTTGTTTCTTTTTTGTTAATGAAGGCTGCATTCAGGACTAGATCCTCAGAAGAGGCACTTTTGTTCACCATGGTAGCAGATATCAAACACATATATAGGCATCAGAAGTGCCATTTCATTGTCAGTTTACTGAGAAAGAAGAAAAACACATGTAAATAATCTCCCCAGAACATACTAGTTTTCCCACTGTCTCTTGTGCCCCCTAAAGAATCACATCTAAGTCAATAAAACCTGTCTAGTACCCCTGGAAATGAGCAATTAAAGTACTTTTTTTAGTGTGGAATTCAGTGCAAGAAGACTACATAAAGAAACCCAACAGCTGCCTTCTTCCTCTCTTCCTCTCTTAGAGCAGAGGAAAGCTTTTAATGAAGAGCATTGACAGAACTATGTCCTTAATGCAGTAATGTAGAACACGCATTTAATAAAATTATCACCTTTAAAAAGACTCTGAATAAACATTATTATTGCATTGGTTTAGTGTTACATGGAGAAAAAAAGAACCAATATATTTCAGCCATTTTGAAATATGAAAAACTAAATATTTCTGGCTGCTTAAATGGGGGGAATGGTACAATTTGATTGTGAATGACACTTAAAAGCATCCATATCTGGAATTTCATATTGTAAATTGCATTTCCCTACCTGGCTTGCCAAACGTCAGATAAATAATGCATTTTTACTTTATTTGCATATTGGCTTGCTATGAAACTAGTGACTGTGATTCACAAATAAGTGTCTGTTTGTGGAGGGGACTTATGCACAATGTGTTGTGTACAGCATTTTAATTGTAGTGGTCTTTAGCATTCAAGATTAATAACAATAGATATATATTAAATATGCAAAAAAGTTATTTTCAAGGTCTGTATGGAGTGGGGTTGCTCAAGGGGTTTTACCAATAGCTGGAAAACATCCAGCTCATTTCAGTAATTTCAGCTGTAAAACAGTGATCAGCAAGAGAATTGGAAACATATTCAAATTTCATGATAATGACCTATATATATGATACCACTGTTATTTTATTTATTCAAGCACAGTTAAAAAATGCAAAGAAAAAGAGTCAGTGCAATCATACATATAAAAATATAGGATTTATAAGTGTGTTTTGGAGATTTTGGGTTTTATTTTTTTTACAACTGAGGGAAAAGTGATACATTGGAATTCTTTTTATTCACACAAGCAGCACATTAGCCAACTATTTTTTATTATACTATTTACAGATGAAAACTGAAAATATGGTGTAGGAAGAGATTTATCAGAGATAAATAAGGTCTGAACCTTATGAGGACACATGGAACATATGATAAAATTCTTTGTATATTTTGGCTTTCTTTTTCTACTTTTGTGTTAGTACTGTTTCTGACTCTATTCTGGAAAAGAACTATTACAAAATGTCCCACTGATGAACTTCTTCTTACTGGATTCTTGCAGAGTATAATTTCATACTTATGCCCATTCTATTTCTTGTCTACCCTGGGGAATGAGAAAGCATCCCCTGGGATCTTTTGGAGGGTTTGAGATTAAATTTTCAGAGAAATTACTTATTAAGAGAATCTGGAAAAGGAATTTTTCTCCTGAAACCTTGAGAAGCTAGATTTCATCTTCAGTAAGATGATAAAGAGATATACATGAACTGTTTGAAACTTGGATATTTGAAAGAGCCTTAGCTTGATGTACTGGTGAGGCTGTGACTTTCTGTATAAGATCCAAAAATGGCACTCTTTCGCATATTAATTATAAAAATGTCTCTGTTTGAAGAAATTGAAAAAATGTAGGATTTGTAATAGTTGCTTAGCCAAAAGCTTTCCTCTTTTGGTTTTATTTATTTAATTCTTCAATAGTTTTTTTTTTTTTCTTTTCTTTCTTTATTTTTTTTTTCCCTATGGCGAAGGTGGAAAGAGTTACACACATTTCTCTGAACTTCCCTAGAGATAAGAAATATTGGTATATGAGACTACATGTTTGATAGAAACCACAGTAGTAAAGGTGATGCTACTTGGGTGGAGTTCTGTGCCTTGCAGCAGCGGAGACAAAGGTCTGGGTTGCTGGAGCTACCCCTACCCTCATTCACAGCCTAGGGAGAGTAGCATGCAAGCAGTTTCATGTCCAGATTCAGTTGAAAATGCTGTGTGTTGAGTTCATATAGCAGGATAACAACTTCTACAGCTCTCAAAGCTTTCCTGAGGTCAATGCTAGAATTTATTTCATAGCTTACAGAAAGCCCATATTGTTTTCATGAGAACAGCATGCCAGTATTGTCCTTTAGATTTCAAAGGCCTTCTTTTAAAAGAAACTATAATGTTTATGATTTATAAAGAGGCACAGCAAGATGTGGTATTTCTTGAATGCCACCCGAAGTCTACACCAGTGAAATTTCTGCTGTGAAATTGCATGTTTCTACAAAGTTATGATGTTTAATTTGATGAACTATAACAGTAGTTTAGTTTACCATTTAAGCATTAGACTCAATAAACTAAGATTGGTTTTTGTTTGTATTAAATATTGACAATGGGGAATAGGCTACTATTAAATGTGGTGAAAAAAATTAAAAATTCTTAATAATCTTTTATCTGCTTTCAGCAGAAAGTGTGGTATACTTTTTTTAGGCAACATCAAGAGATTTGGGGTAAAATTATGCTGAAATTGTAGAATAGCTTATTCTGATAGGCACACAGAGGTAACTTCTTTAATGACTATTACCATGGGATATATTTGTAGCTGGTATTTTCAACACTTCTACAGCAAATCCACCTTGGCTAAGCAAGTTCATAAAATTTCCAGGTCAAACAGAAGGACTTGCTGATCAGAGTTAAGAATTTCATAGTGTCTGACACATTTTACAGCTTCAGCAGGCTCCTCTCTGCTTCCATCCCTCTCTCATATACATATGCATACATTGAAATAAACCTTTAAATATATCAGATTCAGTTTTGTGTATATGAATGCATAATCTGAGTCACAGAGCCAGCTATTTTTTTTTTTTTTTATTTCTATTTTTATAAAATAATTTACTTTAAAAACAGCTAGTTTGAATTTTGTAAATAGGGTTCAGTCAGTCTAGGTTTGAAAGACTCTGGCCTGTCCCACAAGAATGACTGCAAAACTTGTCAGTTATTGTAGAAGGTATAAGCTACTGAATTGTTTATCTCATGTTCGAAAAAGGATGATCCTAATCAAAAAGTTGGAATTTTCCTCGCAGATCTGCAAGGCAGATATCCACTCCAATATTATTCTTTCCCCATATGCATGGAACTTCAAAGGATTATGTAAGTAAAAAGAGAAAAATATCTTAATCAAGATCAGCTATGCACATCTTGAGAACAGAGTTTGCATTCAAATGAGGACTGACTGAAAAGTGAAATGTTCATTGCTGTTACTGGAATTGTGTGCAAAACTGAGAAAGTAATTTACACTGTCAAGTTCAAAAAGGAAATGGACAAAGCAGTTTGGAATACATAAAAGGGAGTCCTCTTCTGTTGGCATAGGAGAGGATTAGACAATCCAGTAGACAACTTGAGTACCTGTGAGCTAAATTGTGCCTGTAAGCACAGCCCTGAGCAAGGAATATTGTATATGATGAGCCATCCTGAGAGATACATGCCTCCAGGTACAAGTCTCTGAGTTGTAATTGCCTCCTTGTTGCTAGTCTATAATGGAGGCTAGTCATACCAGCCTTCAGAGACTGGCAGACAGTCTAGAGCTGATGAAATAAAAAATCTTTCAGTCCTCTCCTCCAGATCTGTGTTTCTTTCCTGAATGCAAATACGAATTTTTCCATTTCTTTGAGGAAGAAAATGAGACTCTATCTGCCTTTCATATGCATCTATCATGGAGAACTGATTAATGGGATACGCAGATTCCTGTAGACATGTGGATATTTTCAACTGCAGCACCTCAGAAAGATACTGTCATTGTTGTTGAAGTTATGGGAGAAATCTGCCCAAATTAATTCAGGTATGTTCCAGATTAGTCACTGAGGCAGAGTCACTGAGGCCTTCTAACCATCTATGGCAGGAGAAGCATATGGGCACAGCCTGATGCCTTCCCTCAGAGACCAGCTAAGAAGGCAGGCCAGGAATGCAACTTATGCTTCTGGAAGGGTAGAGAGGATTCATTAAAACCTGATGGTTGTTTTTTAAATATATTCAAAACAAAAGCATATGCAATTACTGTGCATTTTGGCATTGAATAACAGAGTTCTATGCATGGAGAAATATTTCTGAACTAAGGCAGTCAGAATACAGTCATTTAAAAAAAGAAGAAAAATAGAAAAAAAAAAGGCTTTAAAATATTAAAGTATTTATGTCCCTTAGCTCTGTTTTCAGTTGCATTTTGTTCAACAGGTAGTTCCATACCAAGAGACCATCTGTTATGCAAAATGCAATCAATCTCTCTTTTAAAAGGATAACAAAAATCCCCCTTTCTATACTGGCATTTTTAACATAAACAAGAGCAACTTGTGTCCTTTCTGCTCAGTCATGAGGAAGAAGAAGGAATTATTCCTTCCTGAAATAGTTTGCCTAGTAGAGGTTGAAGGCCTGTGGGTATACCCCACTGATGTCCAGAGACTTTTGGAAGACAGAGGTCTCCCTTCAGAGCCAAGAAGCAGTGAGATGTCACCTTTGGTGCCATGCCTGCCCATGAAGAGATGGCATACATACAGTGCAGCTTCATAGAAAGTTTTGATTACATAAAGCTTTTGTGACAACCCATACCCAATGATGAAATAGAAAGTGACATCTTAAGGTAACAGACATCATGAAAGAAAAATACGCAGAGGAAGCAGCTGTTCTCCCACTGCTGCCTCATCATTTTTCTGTCAATCATAAACCTTTCTTCCTGTCTTCTTTCAGAAATACATTTATGTTAACCATGTTAGATTATGATAAACAAAAGATTAAGCAATACCTGTAAGCAGCAGCTGTATGAGTTCAGAATTCAAAATACAATTTCTTTTTTTTTTTTTTAAATTCAAGTTTTCACTTCATACAAGCTTAAAATTGCTTGAAAATTCATCAAGCCCACTTCAAGACTTATTAAATGTATCATACATAACCTGGCCATTTTGCACTTTTCCAGATATTTTTTAAATTACTCTTTTATTGTACGCTTTATTTCATGGTTTTTATTTTCATGTTGCTAGGCCAATATATGAATTCAAAATTGAGATGTGTACACTTACAGAACACTTGCAAGCCTTTTCATTTGTGTTTTAAGTGCCTTCATATTTTGTGCCTAATTTTTCTGTTGCACTCTTGTTCTGTAAAGAGACAAATAAGTTTAATAACATTTGTTTTCTCTATAGTTAATATTGTTCATTATATTAATTGAACTATAGAACTAATATACTATACTTCAGTATATTATCTCTGGGGTTGCTGAGGCTTGGTAAGGTCTTATACATACTCCAGTAGCATAATGGATATTCCACTTTCTACTCAAGTGTGCCTCTGTTGACCTAAAATACTGTAATCCGTGAAAACACGCAATGACTAATTGTTCTAGGCTACTTGATGCAGTTTAGTTTATGAATATTAGCACTACATGCAATGAGTGTTGAAAAAAAAACACATGGAAAACAAGGCCAAGATAATGACTTCAGATCTATCAAAGACAGCAGATTTTTATTATGGTTATCAAAGAATCACAGAATCATTCAGATTGAAAAGACCTTTAAGGTCATTGAATCCAAACATTATTATGTGTTTAAAAATCAATAAGAAATTTAATGACTTACAAAGGGAGAGGAATGCTGGAAGAAAAGGATTTGGTATTGCCTCAAAGTACCGTAGTGACTACTTACTAAATATTCATGGAAGATTCAGTGCTGTACTGCACTGCTAATATCCTCCTTGTGTGAACGAGCCATGTACTTGAGAGAGCATTGGTCTCGAAGCCATCAACTTTCTTTGGCCTCCCTGCTGTGACTGTGAGTTGTGGTGTAATATTTCTATTTGTGATATAGCAGTTTGACTCCGGGACAAGTCATGAGATCACACGATGCATATGACAGCCTCTTCTTTATAGCTCTGTTGAGAAAGAAAACAGTTTGTAAGTCAGTTATGAATTCATTTTTTGTGTGATACACAAGTACAGTGCAGCCCATTTTCAAAGTGGGCCTTGAAAATTGTTAAAGTAACTTAAGAACTAAAGAAGTTAAGGTCATAGTGAACCACAATGGTTGCATCCTCTTTTTACCCCTTCATCACTTTCAGTTGTGCTGAGGACATGGGGACTGCAGTCAAGAATAATATACATGGCTTAGCACCAACTTCCATACTTCACAGTATGAAAGAAATACTTGTTCTTACCACAGCAGTATAATCTGAACACTACTATTTTCACTAGCAATGTGGGGCATGGAGTTTTTTATCTTTTCCTTTTTTTTTTTTTTTTTTCTCACTGGAAGTGTAAATTCAACATCATATCAAAGGCGGCAGGAGATAAGGATGTACATCAACACATCTGTCACATCCATCCATGTACATCCATAGCATATGTTCCCATTTTCCTAAGTCTTTAAGCATTCACTGGAGTAGAGTTGAAAGCACAGATAATCACTTTACTAGAAGCTTGTTTCTATAAAATTTGGCTGAACAGTCTCCCTCTCATCTCAGAGCGTCTACTTCTATGGGAAAGCTGTGGAACCATTTCCCTGCATATTGCAATGAAAGCTGGGTAAAAAACATCTCCTCATGTCCCGGTTTCAGTTGAAGTAAAATCTGGATGTGTGGGCAGCAAAGGACCTGTGATGTGCTCCAATACATGTGACAGGGAGATTAAATATTAGGGCCACCACAGAGCACAAATGTTGTGTATGTAGATAAAGGTTCAATATAACTAGTAAGTATAATTCAACAGACCCTGCTGTAGCCAGAAAGACTGATGTTTCCATGCTGGTTTACATGCTGAGATGCTTAGTGGTTGCATTATTTCTCAGTGAGAATTTCTTAGCTCATACTTTCTTGGCTTCCTTAAAAGAAGAGACAAAAGGAGTTTTTTTCATCTTTTTTTGTGATCTCAAAGCATGGCCTTCACTTGTTCTGTGTATCTGATTTTTTGTTCATGGATTTTTCTTTTCATTTGAATATGAAACATTCTGTACAGAATGAAACTTGTAGTTCAATATGACATTGCTATTTGTTTTTTTGTTTCAATACAGTAAACCAGAAACTAAATTAGGTCAAACCTGAGCAGATATTAGGATTCATTTCAGCAACTAAACAGGAAAAAAAAAAAATAATGATTTTGCTCTTACAGAAGCTTTCTAAATAGAAGGCTCAGATTTCTGCCTAATGGTTTTGGATCCAAAGCAATCCCTAACTAAGGACATATTTGGAAGAAAAGCAAATCCATCTCCTATTTTCTGTCCCTGAGAATTTCTAATCAACATATTCCAAAGCCATCTATTTTCTTTCTATTTTTGAACTTTTGGAAGAGATTGCAGATAATGAGGTGCGACATTTTGTTACCTCTATCATAAGCTGATTTCTTCAAGCATCAGCTATTAGGTAGGCATAATGACAATGCTATAAATGATGAAAACCAAATTTGACCAAGTCCACTAATAAAAATAGATTTTCATGTGATGATTTGTAGTGGATAAAATGTGGAGGTGAAAATGGAACTGACTCAACAAATAAATACTGTTTCCCAGAACACAATAGAAACCTGAGGCTAGATAAGAGGAAAAAAAAAAAAAAAAAAAAAAAAAAGCAGGTGCATCCTTGTTGAAAGAAAAAAAAGCAGCTAAATAATCAAAGTTGCTACACAACTATTGCTATATTATAATTTTAATCCTTTGTTTTCCTGAAGATTAAATCCTTAGTTCAGTACTTAGGAACTAGAATCCGCTATGAAAGACTGACATGAAATAAATAAAGTAAATTTCATATTCAGGTCAGCTTTAATGGTGGATGTAGTAACAAGTACATTCATGCTCACTGAAGCAAAAGACTTTAAGGAAAAATTGATGGTTAGTGTCAAAAATCATTTTATTCAGTTCTCATTTAAATTGGAAATGTTTTAAGAAATATTTTTAATAGAAATATTCCATACCAGAAAAAAATAATATATTTCTCTGAATTAAACCCATCCTATTTCATTTTCTGAATACTCCCTGTGTCTTACTCCTATTGAGTGAATGGATAGTTATTCACTGAAGCTGTACAATTAATGAATACATATTCATTAAAATTACAATCTACTCAATTTGAGGTTGAGGTAAAATTTACTGAATAAATTATTTCTTATGAATTATTCATCCTCATTTAGTAAATATGCAATTCCCTCTAATTTTTAGTAAACACTGTAACATTTGGTTTTCAAAAGGCATTAAGCAATCAGTCAACTTCTCAGCTGCTGTCACCGCTAAGTTTAGGGTTATGAAGATGTCTATGCACCAAATTCAGACCTCTTTCCATTCAGAAAAAGTTTATATTTATTATCTCAAAGTCACTGGAATCTCCCATAATTTATATCTTGTAAGTGAAACTAAAATCTTGCTTTTTCTTTAATCAGTTTAATTATTATAGATAATGAAACAAATTTATTATTTTGTTGTAAGCACTCCTTCAGCTAATAAGATTCATATATTTTAAAAGGTTTTTTCTTTTGCTTCTTTTATTTTTTTTTTAACAAAATTGTCAGCAAGTAATAAGAGTCAATGTAAAACTGAAAAATGAGAAAGTTGTACAGTTATCCTCTTCAAAAATTTGCTGGTTGCTTTAGACAGTGCTATTAGAGCCTATCAAGACTGCATGGAAATGCCAGAACAGCCAACCTTTTCCCAATTATAAAGAGATTCAGACAACTAAAACAAGGAATTCTATGTCTTCAAAAACCAAACAATCCACTCTGACAACTCATGATAGGTCTAAGAAGATTCCTTATTGAAATTTCATTGCAAAAAGCATAATAACTTCTGGTAAAAAGCAGCTCATCTTAAGAACTTTTATATTCACACGAGGGAATGTCAAGCTAGCCAAATATTCTGTATCTTTAAAGATAGAAGGACCTATCTGAAAAGACACAGTAGTCTTGAAAATTTCCATACTCAGAACTTCAGTGAAACAAGACTTCTACAAGAGAGAGTTTGTGAAATAGGCCTATAATTTATTTAATCTTGTGTAAAGAAATGTGTCAGTAGGAAAGCTTAATTTTTCTGGCGACATCTCTTTCCCCGTTACATATTAATTGCCATTATAAATTCTCACCTCATAGCTATTAGATCTGCCAACATTATAATGCGCTGTACTTACTACATTTGTTTGCCTTTTCTCTCCTAGATTCATCTGTTACCTGGTTTATCCTGGGATGTTCTTTAAGTGAAATGGGAAATTTGCCAACAGCTTGATTTCCTTGTGGTACGTGGTGAAATTGAAATTGCATGTTTTGCTAAATGGCAGCAATGTTTGCACTTTAAAGCAAAAGAATGAAATTTGTTCACTTCTTAGAACTATATAAGCAAAGTTTTACTTACTAACATGGGCCATGTCACTTCAGTTCACTGAGAAGCAAAACACTGGCATGGTATTAACTGTAGAAATATGCCATATGGATTAGCCTCGTCTGAAAACAAGATGCTCATATGACCTTTTGGCATCAGCTGACAAATTAGCTTTGCCTGTTTGGGAATACTGACTCCAGCTACATCACTTATCTTGACTAATTATGTGTTTTCTCTCTTCTATGCCAGTATCAATTGTGTAAGTGGAACACTTTCATTATGATGCTTCATAATGTCAAGGAGCGGACTGATTGCAGAAAATAGGGAGAGATTTTTTTGAAAATTAAAGCAATTCAGTGACTCCAGCCTCCCATCCCTTCATCTAAATGTCCTTCAGGAGCAACTCCCTCTGTCTTTTCTTGTACAACCTATCCCATATTATTAGCACTATTCCTATGCCTCCTGAGCTGTTTCTGTCAAAATGTGGGTAGCATGGGAAGGTGTTTAGGAAAGGATGGTTAACTGCTGTTGCTGAGCTGGAATCCAGGAGTAAGGCTTCCTGCCTACAATGCTGTACAGCATCACAAAATGATAAGAGAGGGAAGCTGCATCTAGAAGCATTCACTCTTACCCCTCATTTCCAAAGAAAACAGTCACAGACTCACTCACCTGGCTCTCTGGGTTAGGAGGAAAAGGCTCACTGCTTTGGTAGTGTTCATTCTAGGAATTAAATGGCTCAGTCTTCTGGTAAAGGCGAAACAGGCAGAAGAACTGTGTCTTCTCCAGCATATGAAGACAGACTTAAGGAAGTTGGGGCTGTTCAACCTGGAGAAGAGAAGGCTGCGTGGAGACCTTATAGCAGCCTTCCAGTATCTGAAGGGGACCTATAGGGAAGCTGGGGAGGGACTCTTCATTAGGGACTGTAATGATATGACACGGGGTAAGGGGTTCAAACTTAAACAGGAAAAGTTCAAGTTAGATATAAGGAAGAAGCTCTTTACTGTGAGAGTGATGAGGCACTGGAATGAGTTGCCCAGGAAAGTTGTGAATGCTTCATCCCTGGAGGTATTCAAGGCCATGTTGGACAGAACCTTGGGTAACATGGTTTAGTGTGATGTGTCCCTGCCCATGGCAGGGGGGTTGGAACTAGATGATCTTAAGGTCCCTTCCAGCCCTAACTATTCTATGATTCTATGATTCTATCCTACTGTCCTGGGAAATGGCCTGATTTTCCTACACCCAAAGTCAGCTTTGCACAATGCTAACAATTTCAACTCTTCAGATTTGGATGTTGCAAAATCCAAAATTAAACGGAATTTGTGAAAATGAAACTCACTTTGAAAACACAGTTTTCCATCGTTTTACTGATATGACGGGTATTATATGTTTTTATATTCTTTTCCCACTTGAACTGTGACATTTAACAGAATTAGACATGCTCAGTCTGCCTCTCGTAATAAATCCTTGCTCTGTATTATGAACTAAGTATGCATCATTTATTTTCCGAACCCAGAAGTGTAATTTTTTCCTGTGTGTTCGGTCCAATTTAAATGCAACATGGGTAGTACATAAAAATGTAATTTGTCTATTAATAAATCAAGCTAAAGTGGTTATTTATCCACTGCTTTAGATTTCATTGGCATTTGTTTAAGATAAATATTTTGCTACTAGAACTTGCTTTCAGTTCTGGCATTTTAGCCAAAAAACTCATGGTCAGTGACCCAGAAGAAGCTCGGACACCCAGTACCTAAGCAAGGATTGATTCTACTTTAGGCAGATTCAATGTCTTTAATTTTAAGTCTAACTAAAAAGCTGAATCATCTTCAAATGATGCACTTGGAAACATTTCAGTGTGGTACTACTTGAAAAGTTTTACCTCTCTGGGCCTCATCCCCTTTACACAAGATTGCAGATGCTTTGAATTGCTACTACTCATTGTTATGTCTTGTTAAAATAGACTAATATTTTAATTATTTATTGGCATCCATTTTAGTACTTCTTTTGCTCATGCCCTGCATACAGATCCAGACAACAAAATTTGAAGTTCAAGTTTATAACTGTTAGCACTACAACCAGTTGTAACATGCTAGTACATTCATAATTTATGTAAATTTAAATTTACTTCTGTTCACAGAGTAATTTTTGCATCCCAGGTGAGAAAGCATATTGGCACCTCATACAGAGAGTACTTAATATTGAAAAAGTATAAAAAAGGCATATAAGTATAGTATCACAGGATTTTTTTTTTAGGGGGTGTGTGAGCTAAATGAATTTGTGTACAAAGAATGATATTATCAACACCAGACTTCTGAATTTAGGAGTGGATCAGAAGCTTGTAAGGCCTAGGTCATGCAAGTAGAGGTAAGAGAGTATCAACAGAAATTAAAGTAGCCTTGTTGCTGTGATTGAAAGCTACTTGTGGTTTCTGTAAAATGCCATTGTTCCCACATTCACCAATTCAATTTCTCTAAATACACAGTGAGATTTTAAGTTCACACTTCATTTACCTTTAGTTGTTGCATTTTTCCTAGCTGAAACAGGTTGCCCAGAGAGGTGGCAGTTCTGGGCACTTTAATCTAACTGAAAATGTCCTTGCTTATTGCAGGGGGATTGGACTAGATGAACTTAGAAGGTCCCTTCAAACCCAAAGTAGTCTATGATTCTACTCTATTAAGTCCAAATGACCACAAGATGAGCATGCAGTATAATCACGGTTTTTTATTGTATGAACTAATTCATTGTGATGATCACATATTCTTAAAATATGATAAGCAGGGAGTTCATAAGTACAGAATTTTTCATAGGAAAAAATAATAGCTGTTGCTGTTATTGATTTGTAGCTGCCACTGCTGAAGATAAAAGATAGCTTTGGACAACAATACTGTGGATAAATTTAGACCTAACTATAAAGGAATGCATGAAAAAGCTCCTGCATTACTTATCACCTAGATACTCGCTTACATTGAGACAAGGAATTTGCTGCCTACTGCTGAAAGAGTCCTGATCTTTTCTTATGTTCATCAAATGAGATAGGTCAAGAATATTCAAGAATTTTTAATTTATTTTGGAATATTAAACTGGAGTTGAGCTATTATTTTTCTTACAACACATAGTTTAGTATAATTAACATAATTTCAGAGTAAAATCAGTAGTATTCATTGTTTGTCTGTGTAAATAAAATAAACTCGCTGAATGAAACCAAATTTGTTTATGAACAAATTTGTGTGGGTTTCAGCTTCAGATTAAGACACCTAAATATAGTTGCCCACATGAAGGGAAATCGGTTGCCTAAACAGAAGCATCTTACACTTTCTGGGATGCACTAGGGTATGCAAAACTGTCAGATATGATGCATAACCACGTGCCTCTGCAGCAGGAGGTGAAAAGCAAGTGCAATATTTCCCCAGCACCAAAAAATGACACAACATGCCCCGCTTTATATAAATGCTTGTGTATAATTTCCCAACAGAAAGAAAAAAAGGTCAGTTCAGTTGTCTCCACTTGGATCTCTGGTATGATCTGAGATGCTCAGGAGCATCCAGCCTGGCCGGATAAGGTGTTGGATTTAAGCCATAAATTAGCTATTATGGCCAATACAGTCCACGGATGCTAAAGAGCTGCTCTACTCAAAGTATATAGCATTATTTGGCCAGTTGAATAACTCTAGGGTCCCCTAGCTTTACTGACTAAAGACTTTTCATTTCCACATGCTTAGGGATCCTGTCCTATTATATATTTTAGGGTATCTGAGAAGCCTGCCTCAGTCTGACAGATATGACAGAACATACATTCAATTCATGACTCTGGAATGACATCTGTAATGGGTCATAAATTCATTTTTAAGCTAGTACACTTCAGATGGCACTGGATGTCTGTGCGTAATTAAATCAAGAAGAAAAATTGTTGAACTGCAACTATCCAAGATAGCTAACTGCCCTGGGTTCGGCAGTAGCAGTCGTTTTTCTCCTTCTTGGTAGCTGGTGCGGAGCTGTGTTTTTTGACTTTAGGCTTGGGAACAGCGTTGATAACACCAATGTTTTGGTTACTGCTTCGAACCTTTTGGTCTGGCCAAGGACTTTCTGAGTCTCATGCTCTGCCAGGGAGGAGGGTAAGCCAGGAGGGAGAGAGACAGGGCATCTGATCCAAACTGACCAAAGAGGTATTCCATAACATAGCACGTCATGCCCAGAAGGTAAAAACT
>JANRGW010051840.1:0-33551 GCA_024733675.1 Psilopsiagon aymara | reverse complement strand
TTAGGGACTGTAGTGATAGGACAAGGAGTAATGGGTTTAAACTTAAACAGGGGAAGTTTCAATTGGATATGAGGAAGGAATTCTTTAATGTAAGGGTGGTGAGGCACTGGAATGGGTTGCCCAGGGAAGCTGTGAATGCTCCATCGCTGGCCGTGTTCAAGGCCAGGTTGGACATAGCCTTGGGTGATATGGTTTAGTGGGAGGTGTCCCATCCCATGTCAGGGGGGTTGGAACTGAATGATCTTAAAGTCCTTTCCAACCCTAACTATTCTATGATTCTATGATTTATTTGTACTGGATACTTATTTTTTTGCTGTTGGAACTGGTTGTACCTTTACTGTAGGAATTTAGTCCCTTGGTTTAAAAATAAGCCTGTAACTTATTTGGAATGGTTTCCTTTCTAAAAGAATTTTTCAGGAAAAAGTGAGGCAATAAGCTGAAACTTTCATGGTAGTTTGTAAACCACTTCTTTCATTTTGGAATCCAGGTCCAGAGCCATCTGCTTTTTGCCTTTGTTTGTCACTGCTGCATCTACTTCTCTGATGCTGCAGTTCTCCTTGTGAACCTCTTCTATAGAATGTGTTGCCCTGTAATCTTTGTGCTACAGCGATGAAGGAAAATGAGCAGAAACTGCTTGGTGGATAAGGAACTGGCTGGATGATCACATTCAGAGTTGCAGTCACCTGCTGATGTCCAGGTGGAGAGCAGTGACGAGTGGCATTCCTCAGGGGTTGGTATTGGAACCAGTGCTGCTTGACATCTTTGTCAGTGACATGGACAGTGGGATCAAATGCACCCGCAGCAAGTTTGCTGACAATGCCACGCTGTGCTGTATAGTCAACACGCTGGAGAGAGGGTGGCTTCCTTAGGGAGAAGAGTGGGTGCGCCACGTCAGTATCAACCTACAGTTTGTCTTCTTATCTCCTGATGAACAACAGATGTGTATTTCTGAAAACAGTGAGTGAAGCAAAACAGGCTTGGACGTCATTTATGCTGAATTACTGTCCCAAAGGTGCAGGGTATTCTCTGAAGAAGAACATCAAGAAGCAGGCTGAGGAGCAAGCTCCAGTCACACTGTCCCATCAAATAAAAAAGAAAAGCTGATCTGAAAAGGAGAGTGTGAAAGGGGAGGGTTCCCCAAGTTCTTCTAATTTAATGATACTCGCCTCTGTTCTTGGGGGGGGAAAGGAGAGAATTGGTCTAAGGAGCAAACTTTAATAGTATCTGGGTTTTCCCTGTGCTGCCATCAGGAGAGGGTTATGTCTGATTTCAGAGGTTTCACATGAGGCATCCAGGTTGTGGATTTAATTCCCTTATTTCTAGGAACATAATTCTGGAGATGGGGCTTTGAAAGAAAGGAAGACAAATAGACCACAACCCTGTGATTCAGGAGACCAGACTTTGGCCTGTTTGGGGCTCCTGTGGAATATCATCCTGGAGAGTAGAGGGGTCACAGGTGATACTGATTTTTTTCAAGGATGACCTCCTCAGAACTTGAGAATGGTCTGCTGACATAGGCAGGAAATGAACCAAAGGTAGCAGGAGGCCTGTACCGATAAACAAAGAGCTGCTGACAGAGCGAAAGATGCATGCAAGATGTGGAAGCTGTGTTGGGACACCCACAAGATTACAGAGACACTGTCCAAGCATGAGGGGGTGGTTAGGAAAGCCAAGATCTCATCAGGGACATGAAGAGGTACAAGAAGGGCATCTTGCATGTGTATCGGTGAGGAAGATTAAGGAAAATGTGGGCCCACTGGGTGAGTAGGGCAGGGGACTTGGTATGGAAAAGGCTAAAATACTCAATGCCTTCTTCACCCTAGGTCTTTGCTGTTAAGATACATTCTCAGAAATTCCAGCTCCTTGAGACCAGCCTGAAGCAAGAAAGACTTATGCTTGGTAGAGGAAGATCAAGTGAAAATGCAGGAAATTCTATTTAAATTTGAGAAGAAACATTGTTTTACCATGAGTGTTATCAAACACTGGAACAAGCTACTCAAAGGGGTTGTGGAGTCTCTATCCTTAGTAACAGGCAAAACCTGACTAGACACAGCACTGGCCAATATGCTCTGGTTGACTTTTCCCTGAGCAAGAGGTGTGTGGACTAGATGATCTCCAGAGGTCCCTTCCAACATCAACTGTTCCATGATTCTGTGAAATCAGTGTTGCTGAAGCAGCTGCAGAGTGAAGACCTGAAGGTTTGATTCTATCTTCAGATAGAATATTGCAAAGATCTAAATTGGTGCATACTGTTACCCAAAAAAGTAGCTACTTACCAACCTGTTGGCATGTATTCTTCATTGGATTTGCGATTTCTTACTTCATCAGTAGGCCTGCATGTACTGTAAGCAAATACAGAACTGACTTGCGGTAAAAATGGAAACGCACCACTGGGAAGGTGTTGAGAGGCACCTCCCGTGCTATCCCCTTTCTAAATTTAAAATAGACATGTTATGAAATCTAAATACAGATTCCCAAACTCAGCACTCTTTTGTCTCTGTAGTTAATATTCCTTGTCTCCTGTTACTCACACCACAATATCCTGTGCTGAAAGCATATGCCAGGTCTTACCCAGGTAAGTAGCTATTGTGAAAAGACTTGTCGTATGAGCACCATCCCATGTATTAACTGGGGATTCCATCTGTAAATTCTGTGTGGCAAGGCATTTGATCTGTACATGACCAATCCTGCTTCCTTGCTGTAAGTTTAAATTAAAAATAAAAAGGATGAAGAAACTACAGATTTGGGTAAAATAAGCTACCTTCATTATAATCAGTGCCCTTGTGGCACTGGATTGGGATTATCATTGGTGAAGATATTTAGATCCATTGTTTTCTTACTCTCTTCGGAGGTTGAGTCCATAAACTTTTATGAGCTATACTTTAGATAATGTTAGGAAATAGCTTGTCTGGAACTAAAATTATCTCATTGTTTGAAACAGGCAGGGACAGGTTTTGGTCTTTTTTGCATTAGTCTATTTGCTATGAAACAGATCTTATCTTTCAAGTATTGTGGAGCTGCACATTAAATTTCTGTGTTTATACATGGAAATACAATAGATCTGGCTTCTTGATGTCTGTGGCTGCGTGCAAGTACTGTTATTAATGATCTAGTTTATAAGAAGACAGATCTATGGAAAAAAGCTGACAGAATGTTTGCATTCTGTTAGCTTGGGGTTTTTTAAGAGATCCTCATGTTTGTCTGGGTGAGTATCTTTGCAACTGTTAGAAATGTCTTTCCTTTGACAAATTCCCATCACAAATGGGATTACGTGCATTCTGGAGGCTGAGTCTAAATATATTTACACAGTAAATCAGTGGCAAAGCAAGACTACAATCCAAGTTGTCTGCATTATTCACCTACCTTGACTTTTAAGAAGCAAATGGTGCCTTATTTCTAGCATTTTTTGATCTATATAGATTTATAGCCTAAATCCGTGGAAGTTTCCTCTTTCCGACAGCCTAAAGAAAACTATGCTTTTTAAAAGAGGATGTACACCATCAGCAAACTAAAATGTGGAAATATATGGATACCACTAATAAAAGATAAGAGCACTTTCTTCACTGAGGTTTTTTCCACTAGGATAATATACTTGGCATGTTCTGGTCAGTTATAATTAGGGAAGATGATTTTTGTAAGTGTTGTTATTTTTGCAGCACTCAGTAAAAATTTATTCTTGCTGATGGTAGCTGAATCTTAGGGAATTACTGTTCTCTTGGAAAATTATATTCTCAAAGAACAGTACTAGCTGTCACAGATTCCTGGTCTTCGGCAGTCACTCTCAGTGGGAGTTCACACTGTGTTCAAACAAGTTCAATGTTGTTTGCACTGACAATCTACCAAGTGAGCACTCCACCCAAAAGCAGAGCTGAGGTCTCAGAGAGAACATTGCTAACAAAGGCACAGTCAGGAAGGAGCTGGAAATCGTGATGTTCAGAGCTATTGTTCAGTGCCACCATCACCATCCCAAATCCCCCAAATTTTCTTGTTCAGGGCTTTGATTCAGGATGACTTCTCATTTATGTTGGTTGTTTTCAGGCATTTTTTTCCTTTTCTTCTCTCAAGATCTGCTAAAAGAATTCAGCTCTCTCAGAAGTGCCCTTCTTCTGCTCTATATTTCTTTAATTGAGTTCTCGGCACAAAGAAGGGAGAAACTATTTCTAGCTATTGGAGTAGCTGTGTGAACTGGGAAAGCCTCCAACTTCTAGGAATATATTTAAGGCTTCAAGAAGATCCAAATTTCCAAATAATTTTTACTCCTTTGTTTGGTTGGCTGTCAGTATTTGATAAACAGGGTGGACTATTGTCAATATTTAACAGCTCAACACAAATATTATTCATACATTGTAAAAATAGTATATGAAATGCAAATCAAGTGCTTTAGCCTAGGTTCAGTAGTAACAGAAGCAAATGATGAAATCTCTCTTGCTTCCATACAAAGGCATAGAGAGGGAAGACAATGTTACCAGTGGTAACAGTCTTCCCTGCTGAGAAATAAAACCGTGAGGCTCTCTGCTCTTCCCACCTAAAGTCATGTCCCAAGGCGGGGTTTTGTGGTAGGAATTTGTTGTGAAGTGTTTCTGAGTAAGAAGCAGCCAGGTACGACTGTTAGTTCAAACCAGATTACCAGAAGTCTTCAGTAACAGGGCTCTGTCTCAAGCAGCACATCACCAGGATTCCTTGAACTGCTTTGCAGTCCTACATTGCTATACAAAACCAAATTACCTCTGTACCTGTCCCTGTATTTGGAAAAAATCCGCCCCAAAAGCCACTATTTGGCATTATTATGATTCTGTGATTAGCTTGCTGGATGGAGCAGCCTGCCCCCTCCGTAGTCATGTTGCACATGACTACGGTTTATCCTCATTTAGAAAATCAAGATGCAGTGTAATTGGTGTGATATGGGTTTAATGAGTGCAGAAGGAGGCATGGGTGTCACTTCCCAATCCTGTGCTCCAAAACGGTTTTCCATGATTTTAAATCTTTACAAGGATGTAATGTGTGTTTCAATACTATCTGAAGGAGAGAACCCGAGTGTCATGTGGCTCAGGCACAGTCAGGCTCAGCGAGAACTGAGGTTAGCTCACAGGGCAGTATGGGTGCTGCTCAGCCCAGCCTGCCTCAACATTACTTTTGATGGTAGCTAGATTAAGCCGCCACCCACACAAAACAAAGGGTAAGGACCAGAGCCAGTTTAAGCAGGAGACTTTCAAACCTAGCATTGTTTCAGATTTGGCTTTGGTCCAGTGCAAAATGAGTTTGGTGTGTGCCCTGTAGAGAGGAGCCTGAGGTAGCAGGAAACAGTTATTAGAGTTGTAGTTTGCTGGTTACTCTGTAAATGAGCATGAGCAACTTTAGGAAGGAACACAAATAACAGTGAAACATTTCTTCTCCATTTTGTCCAAAGCGGTCAGACTGCTTTACCCTTAGTTAAAACTAGTTCTGTCTCAAATCCTTTGCTAGGATTACTGCACTGTTAACGTGTTTCAACTGTCAGTCACAGAAGCCAGATCTCAAAGCCTATTCCATCCTTTTCCCCACCACACAGAGTTGTGCTCCATTAAGAACTAGAAAGCTGAGCAATCTTGACTTACAGACTGAAGGACTTTAAGCACATCATGTTGCTGTACAGTTTCCATTCCTGCTTGGCTTAGCTTTTTCCTTAGCTGCAATAGAGTAACGGTACTGTCTTTGCTCATGAAGTCCTTCAATATTTAATGATAGATACTACAGATTTCTAAGACCTTTCAGACTTGGGCAAATATCACATCAGTAACAAATAATTCACATAAATAGACAAATACATACTTCATACTTAATGGTATGAAGAACAAAAAAAAAAAGGAAAAGAAAAAAAGAAGAGGTAGAGGTGAAAAGATTCCCCCTCAGTGAATACAGGCTACATGTGCACCTGAAGTGGCTGCACTGAAATTGCCCATTACCTTCTCTGAATCAGGTTTGTCCAACCTCCTCTAATTCCAAACACCAAATCTAGCCTTACTAGACAGAAGGAGAATGTAAGGATGAGGTAGCAATTTGGGCTTTTCCAGACAAGGACTGAAACACAGACAGCACATTACCCTGAACAATTAACTCCTGTATTGTACTAATTCTGTTGAAATACTATATTTCAGTCTAACGTTATCTCTAGCTAGTAACTCACATACCTTGCCGTATCTGTCTGCTTATTTTCGTGTGGTCTGATTCTGTTAAAATAAGTCTACTAATCCTGTTTGAATAAGTAGCAGCTACAGCTGAGATTATGAGGTTGCTCAAAGGAAAGAGGCTTGATGTTAATTTTAATAAGTTTATTTCTATTGGGCTTTATTACTTGAGAAAACAGAATGCTAATGATTTTCTTCAGCAAATACTTGCACCTTTGCAACTTTTATGTTATTGAAGGTTACAACTCAAGTGTAACCAATGAGTCGTGGGGTGCTGGGGAAGACTTTGCGCATGTCCATGCAGTTCTTGTCAATGTGGAGGGAGTTTGCCTTCACAGCAATGCTTTGTTCCAGGTTTGATTTGTTGACCATCAGCATGTGGAAAGTATCACGAGCTTCTTGCAGACGTTGCTTTAAGGTCTGTATGGTGTCATCTATGGTATAAACTTCAGTCACAAGCCTGATAAAAGAGAAAGGGAAGGTTGCTTGCATAACTTCAGCACATTCCTTTTTTGACAGTGGACAAGGTCATACTTTTAGGCTGGATTTAAACAGCTGCCTTGGACTGAATCAATATGAAACTTATTTGCCCAACTAGCTTGCATAGCACCTGTAAATGATGATTTCTTGCTTGCCTTGCCTTTTAAAAGCAGAGTAAGCTGCTCTGATCTGATATTTCTTTCTAATTGCTATCTTCTTCACGTGCAGCTTCTCATTTGTATAGCCTTTCTAGGCCTAGCACAGCCACACTGAGCAATGGATGTGGCCCTGTAGAAATATATTTGGATTGGATGCTACTGCAGAGTGTTGACGTAGTTCATGCTAGCTTGAACCTGTGCAGCAGCATGCGCTGAATGGTCTAGATTTGGCACCGAGGGATGTTAATTGGAACAAGAATCACTTGCCAGAATAACCATTGAATGTAGGGCTCCGAAATCAAGATTTTCTGTGAGATGATAGTAACCACATTTCTTCCAGTGGCTTATCACTGGAGATATGGCAAATTGTCTTGTATAGTCCCTGAGCTGGTAAACTCTTTAATACAGTCAGCTTTGTGTTTTGTTTCATGTTATGTTAATTGCTCAGTGCACTATAAAAATAAGAAAGGTTGAATTTTCCAGAATCCACTTTAACTTGTTCTGGGACAGTCCCAGTTGTTTCAGCACAGAAAACTAGACTTTATTAATTTGTTTTGTGTCTAACCCCTTCAACTACAAAGTTGGCAGCACACACAGAGAACAAGTGCCAACATCAGCACTTCCTTTTAAATAAACAGCAAACTTAGATAACATTTACATGTTACAAAGAAGTGGTTCATTTGATATTTTCTTTCCCTATTACAGTTGAGCTATTGGACTGAATTCCTTCTTGCTTTAAACCACATGAGAGAAATACATAAAATATCATTTAAAAAGCAAAAAATCCTTAAAAGTGAATTAGGAAATGTTTTTTCTTTCTCAGATAGGATTTTGTCTCTGGGAAAATACATTTTGAGATGTGAGCTCACCCAAAAACTGCAGTAGAAACAAGTGCCTAAATTTCAAATACCCTGTCACAATTTCTGTTTGTAATTGCAGCTATGATGAATATAATAGCCACTGATTTTGATCAGCTAAAGCATCTAGCATAACCTGGTCTGGATTAGGGAGCTGGGTAGAGCAAAATTTATATGCATTGGAGGAAGGAGAACAGGTTATGCTAATTCTCTGTCAATATAACTGCATCTAGCCAACAGTGTATCTGTATAAATATTTTGATTAAAATATCAGAAGTCATATTTGATTGACAGAAAACTTGTGTGTATGTTAAGCCTAAAATACTCCTAAGTAGCTGTACAACAGCTTGTGAAGCTCTCATTCCTACTGGCTTTTAGGTTATGTCAGATTGATTCTGAATCCCTATGTACTACTTGTTTTTGAGTATGTCATGTTAATGTCCCCTCACTCTGATTAAAGAAAATATTTAAAGACATTTTGATGTTCCAGTGACTTGAAATAGAGCTTCCAGTCTTTTCTAGACAGGACCCTTTGGAACATCAACAGTACCCCTGGCAATTGTGGGATGAAGAAGGGACAACGTGACACACTGCAACACCACATTTTTGATCCCAAATCAAACAAGTTTTGTATCTTGGATATATGTGATCCTGCTGACCAGATCGGTATCAATCATAGCGCTGCAGGCATTTATCTGGAAGAGACCTTCAGGGAGGAAGGAGAGAACAAGCCTCAGAGTGAGTATAAAGCTGGAGCTAAATATTAATATTTAAGGTCTTCTTGGGGTTTGTGTAGGTTTATTTAATAAAATGCTGATAGCAGTTTATTTGCTTACTTAATTGATAGTGTGAAGGTGACTGAAGTGGGAAATGATCTGCTCCTGTAGTAAATGTAACTACTAAGTGAATGCTACTATGTAATCACTGGGTTTTATGGTTTCTAACAGCTGAACTCCTGCATGTAGAACAGATATGATTTATGTGATATAAAAAGCCACATGAATAAAACTCCCTAAATGGATATAAAAAAAAATCAGATCCAAAATGATATTTTTTGACAGAATGGTGTGGAGAGCAGAGCATGAAGCTGAAGAAATCTAATATACAGCTATGCTGAAGGAAAGGTCAGGATCCAACTAAAGAGGTATGAGGCTGAAAAAAAGATATATTGCATTGTACATTTTATGGTTTAAGGAGCTAGAAAAATTGGAAAAATACCAGTCCAATAAACCATGACAGATTGCCACTTCCTTGTTTAAATAGGAGCTTTTTGAGCTGACAAAACATTGTTTAGGAAAAATAATATAAATCCTCAGTTTAAGCATTATGTACTTCATTAATCTCCTTGTAAGTGAAGCTCTTGTATACAGTGGGATTTTCCTAGAGGCAAAAATAAAACGGGTATAGTTTGCTACTTATCATAAAAGTAGACAAAATTCTTTTTATTGGACTGTGAAACTCCCTCCAGCTATGGGAGGCACAGTATTTCTTCAGAAACCCCTCCCACAGAGTATTTGGCAGACAGTACTTTAAATAAGATACACTTTTTTGGAATACTATTGTGTTCTAACTGGATTGGAGAGAGATAAGTGGGATTAAAATTTAGCCTTTAGGGAATGAAGGCTCGTATCTCAGACATCATCTGCAATATGCAGGAAGACACAGTACATGCTAGACAGCAGATCACAGCACAGGGGTCACCAAGCTCATGCCAATGTGTGCCGGGAAACCCCCACAGCTATATAACCAAAATGTATGCCAAATGAGCTAACTCGCAACAAGATGATACTGGAGTCACCACAGAGATGAAAATTAGTTCAGGCAGTAATTGCCTCACGCTTATTTGCAATTAACTTTTTACAGAGCTTGACCATTAGATAGGTTTGGGGAGCGGGGGCGGGGGGGGCTGTTTGCATTTTAAGACATTTGTCTTAAATTCTAAAATTAAATTGTCTTAATTCTAAAATTTAAATTTTAGAACATGTTATCCCAGACAAAATCAAGTGAAATCTTGTGTTTCATACAAAATGGGATTAAAACCAATTCCTAAGTCCCATCTTGGACATGAGACTGAATCCCAAAAGACATTGGTCACCAACAAGCAATTGAGCTCTTTAGAGTCCTTCTCCCAGGACAGTTAAGGCAGCTACACACATCGAACATTAGATGTTTTGGCCTACTATTTCAATGTAGCTACTTGCATTTTACTTCTTCCTCCCAGAATTTGTATCACAATATAATGAATGCAAGTCTAATCTCATCTGATTCATTCATACTGTTGTTAAATTTGCTGTTCTTGAGTGGCTGGTGAAGGAAGGGAGAGAGTAGTTCGGCCTTTACTTACTGAAACTGAGGTGCATCACGGCAGAGTTCTATGTTTGGTCTTTTGGTTCGTCCTTCCAGGCGGGTCTGAGCCACTTTCAGTGGATACTCCTTTGCCTTTATGGATTTCTCCAACAGTGTGATTGTATCTTCAGTCTGGAAGATTTCCTGAAGTACCTGAACAAAGTAGAATGGTTTTAAGCACCAAATGCATACAAAATCAGAACTCACCTACAAAATCAGAACTCTACCTACTTTTAAACACTCCTGTCGGAACTACTCCCAGTTTAGAATGTCATTTTGCTTAATTTAGGGGAGGAGATTACTATAAACTCACATGACTCAGATGAATTTGTATAGTATTGGCTTGATCTTGCCATTTCTTTAAAGGGGCATAAGGTAATCAAATCTCAGAGGAGAGCCAGAAGGAGGGGGCTTTACACTTACATATCTTATGAAAACATTTAATGGAGTTGTTCCTGCAAAACAGGAAAATAGCTTCCACTAAGAAATGTGCAGCCTCTTTCCTATAATAAAATAAAGAAATTTGTAGGCAATTTGGAATATAATTTTATTACAAGCAGAAGAGAAGCACTGATTTATTGTGATGGGGCCAACTGTGGTTTTTTGTGACAAAGCCATGTTCATAGAGGTGGTGTTTATCACTCTACAGGGACTTATTTCCATTTTGCTTTATTATATAATTTTTCTCCTAAATAAAAAAAAAATCTGATGAACACTTTACAAAAGTAAAATTCCAATTAACTGTAACTTTCATTTAAACCTCATTCAATTCTTATTTCTTTTTGCCTCATAAAAATTGAGAAGGAATTAAATACGTCCCCTCTGAAATTGTTCCATACTCCAAGCATTTCAGGCATGTTTGCTGCAAGAACATACTAACACAAGTCTTAGTTTCATACCGAAACTAAATTCTCAAAGTTTTGAAAACTCCCCTGGGAGCTGTAGAGGGAAGAGCAACTTCCTTAAAGGCTTATTTTCTTTAAATGTAGAAGATATGGGTGGCAATATCACCACAAAGGAGAGGCCCATGGAAGTAAAAGCATAGGTTTTGGTTGCAGTGCATATCACCATATAATCATCTTATCCCTATAAATTCTGTAAGTGCTGCTTATTTGTTGTAATCTCTATGTAAAAACGAACAAAAGGGAAAAGTTTTGCTCAGCCTTAAAGAACGGAGAAAATATTTATACTCAGGCAACATTTCCCAGACAATTGATTGTTGTTACTTTCATTGATCAGGATTCATTACAGCTACTGTGGTGAACAGGCTCGTCAAGGTTTTTTTCCCTTTAGGCAGCTTTAAAATGGAAGACAACAAATTGAACTACTGTAGTTTCTCAGCCACTCTACTAAAATCAGAGCACCTCGAATTTCAACAACCACAAAAAATGGCATAATGTGATTTAAATTAAGCTGCTATTTGGATCTTGCCTACACACTAAGCTGTACCAGGTTTACCAATGATATGTGTGGTTTGAGAATTGCATTAGTTACTGCTGCTGAAAAATTATTTATAGACAAAACCCAGAGTTAATGCCAGGAACCTGTACCCCAGTCCAAATCCTTAAGGGCTTGTTGATGCTGTACAGCAGAGCAATGTTAACTATGTCCTGGCTAGCACTGTCCAGAGCAGTTCAACCACTACAGCAATGCAGTGTTACAATAGACAAATTGGACCCTGGAGCAGCAGCGCATGAGCTGTACTAATTTGAAAGCGGGTCTCCACATTGTTCTCAGCCCTCTGGGTCCAAGGTCCCAGAGCTAATTTGAGAGCATCTTCACCCAAAAGCAGCTTTTATTGCTTACAGACTGCACAGGTCTGTAAACTATGGTTTGTTATGAAAGGGACACAGTATGGAAGACAGTGAAGCTAATGGTAGTAAATTCCTATAATTCTGCAGTGGTTCCTTTTTAATTAGATACTTGCTTTAGATTACCTGTGTTTTAGATAATCCAGTGAACTTCAGCAGCTGTCTGTTAGCAGAGGAACTACTTACGAGAATGCACTGTTAGATACAGCATTTTACATATTGTAATTTTACCAGTTACACGTACTTATTGCCATAGATAAAACCCAACAGAAAGAGACTTAATGAAGTTAATTGTCTTCATTATGTGTCATCCACATTTTAATTTTTTCCCTGAAAACACTAAGGATTTGAGTTTTCTGCTGCTTAGAAGTCAGAACTTTGCTGTTTATAACCTCCTTAAGAGGGACAGAGGTGAGGTCCAGCTCCCAGACAGGCTCCTGGTGAGCAAGTCCAGGAGAGTTTTAAAGCCTGTCATTCCTATCCTTTGTTCTCACTGTTCACCTTCATTGTGAACCAAAACAGCAACCTGTGGGGACATACCCAGGCTGTGAGGCAAAGGGTACACGGTGCTTTTGGAGGTCACCCGCTGCTCAACAGGGTCCTCCTTTCCTGTGTTTATGTTCCAGCTCTGCCCCTGCAGCTGTGTTTCCTATGCTACGCCTCCCTGCACGCGAGTGAGCCAAAGTCACCATGCTGTGGTTCTGTTACTTGAGTGGGCTATGTGAGGATGTCAGCCTCTTACCTTAATTCTACCTACAGTTTGGAGCAAGTTTAAGTAGATTTATTTCTTTTTAATAAAAACTGTAATTCAAAGTAAAAAAAATGAGACAAAGCAGCAGGTATCAGCCCAGTGAGAACTGGGGAAAGTCATGTCTCAATTTCAGAAAAGATTGAGAGAGTTATTTGTTTTCTACTTATGGTGGAGCAGATGACTTCCACTCTCAGTTCAGATTCTGGGTAGGACCTTTGTGGTTCAGACTTTGAGCTTTATTGGTGATCATACTTCCTCTCTTGGGCAGCAGTTGGAAATGATGATTAACCTTTATGGAGCAAATAAACAAAACAGCGCAATTTGAGCAGCCCAAAGCATTCAGAAATGAACCATGACTGAAACCAGCTCCCCACAGTGATGCTGCTCATATTACAGTAAGTATGCAGTGTAGTCACTGTGCTGATGCTTTCTGTCCTGCTTTGATTCATATTACCACAATTTAACCTACTCAGTGAAGTTAGGTTACAACCTCTCTTAAACTTAGTGCTAATTGCTGAAATCAGGTTAGACAAGAGGATGATATTAATATTTTCTGCAAGAAACTTTTTTGCTGCCCTCTCTTTATTTGAAAGCAGTGTAGGTACCCTGTGTTTATTCCACACATGGAAGGAAAGCAGGAAGCCATCAAAGGGCATGGGCACAGAACTGTACTGCAGCAGATTCTGGAAGCATTACACAAATTTGTAAGAGGACCAGAGAAGAAATTTAGTAGTGTGTAGTATTTTAGATAACAGTGCTGCTACTCTGCCTCTCAAAATCCTTATTATGTAAGGATTGCCCAGAGCAAACCAGTCCAGTACTATGTGACAATGCTTCTATAATTGTGAGGTGCCCTTTTCTCTTTCATTCTGCTTGCATAAAAGAATCAGGTATTGGATGTTTTTCCTCCTGCATCTTCAAATGATTGATTCTAATACAGACCACACTGAGTAGACTGTCCATGTATAAACTGCCTCTTGGAAAGGCTGTTTCCATTAAGCTCAACTAGCAGAGAGAACTGGAAGAGTGATTTTCTGAACACACACTCTTCTCAAATCCTCTTCTGATGCATTCATACGTGGCTACAGTGCAAGTACACCTGCCAGACCACAAACCCAGGTATTTCAAATTCAGTACTAACTTTTCAAGAGCATGAACACTGGTAATCATCAAACCCGAGGTTTGTTTCCATTCCTTTACAGGACATACTGTGCTGTGTTGTCAGAGAGCACCTGGCTAGGCCTCCCTGCTCACACAGCAAACACATAGGGGTTCCCCTAGTGACACATAAGCAGGAGACTCTGTTGTCCTCCTAAGAACACTGCCATGTATACACTTCCCCCATAAATATAACTAACGTAGGACAAGAGTGGTCTTGTATCTAGAAATGACTCAAACATTTAGATCTTGCACAGCCTGCAAATTCACACAATGTTAATGTTTGAAAAGGGCAAGCTCTGAAGTATAGATAGAAAATGTTACTCTTTACTGAGAATCCAGTAGTTCATTAGTTATGAAAAGAGAGCTTTCATCCAAAAGTCACTGAAAACTCAGTTTTCTGTCCCATACTTATACCACTTTGTGTCAGCACAGTGTGCAGTAACTACACTCCCGTGCCATACTTCACTGGTGCTCTGGTGTCCTGCTCATAAAGGTCTGAGTAGTCTGCAAACACATTATGCACAACCAAGGATATTGATTCATGCTACCAAACAAACTGCTTATTCATTTGCTAAGGAAAAATATTGTTTAAACCTGCCTGTGAACTCAAAATTCAAATGTCAAACTATGGATCCATCTTTAAGTCTTGCTTGGCTGCGTGTAAGTGGATCTAGTTTGGGTTTATTGTGTGTTCTCAAATTACTTTTCTTTTTTAAAGAAAAAGGTGCCATCATTTAAGACATACAAAGACAAATGGCCTCAGGGGAACCACTTCCACTGTACTGCAGCAGCTTTGTACAAACAGTTTTCAATTACTCTGGCCACACATTGGATCAAATGGTTTAGATAATCTGCTCTACATGAGCAATCTACGGATTGGTGGGGAGGATCACCAGACAGCATAGCACCAATCTGCGTCATTTCTGGATGAACTCCAAAGGCAGGAAGCAAAAACAACAAATGCTGAGCAGCATGTTCCTAGGAGAGCATGGTGAGGCATTGGCTCCAGCAGCTGCCCGTCCGGAAACTTTCCCTTCCAGGACATGAGTAAAGTTCTGTGTTGCAGCACAAATTCTTGAGAGCCTGTAGAAAACTGCGCTCTTGCTGTTCTCTCACTTCACCCAGGCCATGATAGTTACAGGCTGGGCACAGATAGACTGAGAGAAAGAGGTGCTGAAGTTGCACAGTTCCATGATGTAGGCATCATGATCTTATGTACAACATCAGCATTTTTAACATGGCTACAGTCTGACAGCTACCCTTGTTGCTTTGCTGTTTCCAAGGCTTGCTCAGCAGCAGTCAGGTAGCATGGTGGGAGGAACATTCCTGAGCCTCCTCATTTTGTAAATTTATTTTTATTTAATATTTCCCTCTCCTTTTTTTTTCTTATTTTTTTTAATCCACATTTCCATATTTCATCCAAATTATTTTGTAAAAGTTACGTTTGTTGAGTTTGTCACATGTAATTAAATAAATGGTGTAATTATGGCTGGTTTCACAATTAATTTTTGGGGATATGACCACATTATTTCAAGGTAGAATTAGGATACCTTGCAATCTTTGGATTACAAGTATAACCCATATCTCAAATCTGAAATTAATTTGGACCTGACAGTTTTTACTGTTAAGTTTTTAATAGAGATTACCATGCCCCTTACTCTTGTTGGGTTTAGGGGTTGTTTCTTTTGAAGCTCCACTGCAGGTTGTTGTTCTATAACTCAGCAAGTTTTGGTTTATTTTTTAATCAGATGGTGGCGAGGAATAGTACAGGAATCCCTTAGAAGGAAAGCACATTTGAAAGAAAAAAACACAATAGACTCCCCAACAGAATGTGCCATCAGCAGGTAATGCATTCTGATAGCTGACCAGTACTGAAACAGAGTTAGAATCATTGGGAACAGTAACTTTAGTGCATTTGTTGTGAACACTAATACGGGATGGCTATAACACTATATGGCTATAACACTATATAAACATAAGAGTTGCTAAGACAGGGAAGGTTTTTTTCCTTAAATGTATAAATAAATGGCTGAGTTTTGCAGTCAAGAGAAGTACTGATTTACTTAGTGCCCAGAGAAAATATCGTCATTGCACAATTCATCAAGCATATCACAAGAGGGGAGGAGAGATTGGGTTCAGATTTGGGAATATTGTAAGCTTTTATGTAAAACACTTCATAACAACGGGAGTAGTGCTGGCCTAAATATACAGTCAACTGATTTGAAAGCTAAAGCATTCACAAAAAATCCACAAGTTCTACTTGTGCTAAAGGATACCTCTAAAATCCCCAGCATTTTCAACTATCTTAAACATGACATTGTCACCGAAAAGAGGAAAATATCAGAATGTTAATACCATACTTTTAAAACAAAGGTTTTAAATATATATCCGGATCTTTAATCTGTGTCCTAACAGAGACTGCTCTGATCCGCATAGATTGAAATAGAAGATCCAGGAACTCTTGGCCTGTCTTAACCAAAAGGTTAAGTATAACAATTTACAAGCATATAAAAATCCTCCTTCCACTGAATTCCAGTATGTATATTTTTTTACTTTAATCTCTGAAAAGAATCAAATAAATTTCACATTTACATGGAATCATTTTCTACTTAACCTTTCTGTGGGTCCTAAAAATGTACAAGATGTTTATTTTATAGAATCATAGAATGGTTTGGATTGGAAAGGACCTCAAGATCATCTATTTCCAATCCCCCTGCCATGGGCAGGGACATCTCGCACTAAACCATGTCCCCAAAGACTCCATCCAGCCTGGCCTTGAACAGCGCCAGGGATGAAGCATTCGCAACATCCTTGGGCAACCCATTCCATCTGAAACAGCTTTATTAAAAGTAAAACCATGGCATCATTTAACTTGGCCTGAATTTTCTAAAATATTTTCAAAATAACAGAGGAAGTCATAACTATACACAAGAAGATGCTTAACTCGCTGCACACTGTCTTGCTCCACTTTTACCTACTGAGGAACAAGAATAAGCCCCAAGAGTTCTGTTATATTTCTTCTCCATTTTACACTGTATCATGCTTTCAGATGCTGCAGGACCAGCAATTTTAGAGTGCATCATCATGTAGGAGAACAAAATTAATTACTATGTCATTAATATGGTTTTGCTAAACCTAGTCAAAATAACAATGAAACAGGCAGTTTGGGTCTTTGGCATGCTCTGTTTTGTCCAAGTTTTCATTTAAGACGAGGGTATACATCCCTTTAACAGAGAGATGTCTCTAGAAAATGATGGTGCCAAAATGAAACAGCTATGGTTCTACAGCTGCTCAGCAATTCTGTTTTTTGTCAGAAATGAAATTCTTTCCAGTCACTAATGAAATCTCAACCCAATCATGGTAAGCTAAATTTGCCCTGACTTCAGAGTCAATGAAATGTATTTCTCTCATGACTCTTCAGAGCCTGAAAATGCTTCCTTCCTAGAAAAGCTGCTGCAGATGTCCATCTCTGTTTCCTGCAAGACAGTTTTATCTGAGGTCAAGGAACAGTTTTATAAATACTTATGAGCACTGCTGCCTTGAAGTGAATCCTGTTTGCTCTGCCAAGCCCATATGAATTGCCTGAGCGCAGATGGGTTGCAGGGGAGGGAGCAGTAAAAGTAGCAACCACCTCAGTTTCTCACATGTGAATGTTGCGGCATGTCTCTTCTCTATCAGTGACAGCAGTGTCTCACATCCAGGCTGCCTTTACTTAGCTCTATGTGTCTCAGTGTGAGAAGATATTAAGGTTATTTAGAAATAAAGACTCTTGGATTCATGACAATCCAAATACATCCTGGGTTATGACATTACTGGGTTATGACAGCTCTAGCCTTCCCCATTTCATGTTCCCCTCGGGCTAATCCAAGAAGTGGAGCATTGCTGCATGGCACGCTGAGGAGCCAGGCTTCTTCCACATGGTTTTGCTACATGCCCATAGTGAGTACACTGATGTAGTTAGTCTATGCAAGTCTTTATGATTTCATGGGATCAAACAACAATTTTAGGAGAGAGAAATCTAGTTTTGACTTCAAGTGAGTGTCTTATTAGATTTCCTCTGTAATTTCTCTTGGTTTCTAGGTGTAAGTCTGTTCCGAGCTCAAGTAACTATTTCCTCCTTCAAACAGGTTTATCTAGGCAAGTTTGAGCTACCTACACCAACCAGCACACACCTTGCCAACCACTTCTGAGTTAGTCTTCATTAATCATCTGAAAACTCTCAAGCAGGTTCCAATATTGAATGATAAGATTAACTGTATACCCAGCCACCACGAATGCACATGATATACTGTAAATAACTGAAATTTTAAGGCATAAGGGAAAAAAGCAATCAACAAAACTGAGTTAAAAAAAGTCATGTGAGGGTACACTGCAGTCTGAGATGAAAGCCTTTGTGGGGAACTGCCAGGAGAAAGTACTCCCCCGGTTATATACATATCCTTCCTGCAGCTCAGAGCATTGCTGCACTTGTCCTACAGGCTTCTTGCATGGGCACCTCCCATCAGATTTCAGTATCTCTTTGTGTTTCTATTCATAGGAGGAGGCTCTATCCTTTCCAATAGCTGTAGGAGGGATCTATTCAGCACTTCTCAGATAAAGAGTTTGAAAACTATTGGAGAGCCTGGTGGGCAGTTTCTGGTTTTATTGCCACAGAAGTTTTCCTGGCTTTTGTTCTATATTTCATGCAAGTTGTGAAATTAAATAGGTTTATCCCTTGAATTAGAAGAAAGCTGTGTAAATAAGATGCATTCAATAAACATAAGAGTTGCTAAGACAGGGAAGGTTTTTTCTTTTAAATGTATAAACAAATTTAAGAAAAATGTGTGAAAGATGGAGACTCTCAGGGAGTAGCTTATTTAAGAGATGGAGTAACTTACTGAAACAAAATACTGCAGGCTCTTCAGGTATTGACTAAAAGTCAATATTCAGGTGTAGGTTAAGAGTAGAAATACTCGTAGAATCACGGCAACTCATTCATTGGAGTGAGTTGCTATTTTTTAATGGTCTTTACTAAACATGTACCTGTTTTTTTAATCTATTTCTGATCCCTGTGCTCTCAGGTGGTGGAACAGCAAGATCTGCAGGAAGGGTGGTGCTGGGCATTCTGCCTCTGGGCACAGAAACACTTCTGAGCATGGTACAGGTGTTGGAGCTGGCAGGGATAATCTGCTATTGAGGTATGGTGTAAATACTGGACTATGCAAACATGTCACTTGCTGTCTGGTCTGACTGATTCCCAGAGCTGATAAACATTCTGCCCTATTGGTTATTTCCAGAAGACTGGAGGCAAGGTAACTATTTACATTAATATTAACCTCATAGAAAAGAGATGCAAACATATTAACGAGTGGCTGGCACCCAGATTAAAGGTTCTCCTTCTTTTCCTGAAGATTTGTGTACTTTTACACCAGATGTAAAATATCTTTACCATAATGTCTCTTGGCATAATTCGAGTGTTTCTGGAGGTATGCTGAAGACAATATACCACCCTCTTCTACGCTGAATTGCCTACACTGTATTTTCTGTCCACCTGCCTAAAACTCTGGTCCTACAGCAGCTCTGAGCCTGACCAGAGTTATAACACCATGATTAAGACTCTTGCAGAATATTTGCATTGCCAAATAACTACATGCTCTGTGAGCCCAGTGATGATGAAGCATAGTGGAGCTGTAATGCTGTCTTTAGTTTGTGATCCTTGCCACATACCTAGCTAGGGTTTCTGGGCTACTGTCTCCAGCACCTCGTATTTCCAGACTCTGCTATCCAAATTCTGGATCAATCTCACATTGTTATGATCAAGATCAATCCCAGAATCAAGTATAATAAATTAATCATAGACTTGTGCAATTAGGACAGAAATGGAAATGAGGTATTTTTGATCTTAGGGTCAGAAAGAAGTCTTGGTTATGCACTGAGTCTGCGCTGCCTGCAGGTCACTAGTCTATCCTCTAAAATACTTCTTTGTAAGCCAGTGCCTGTAGAGATCAGAGCTTGCAAGAACAGTGATCTTGATTTTGCGTTCCTCGTGCTAATGAAGCCATCTATCTGTGTTACGCTGATGCTGTGCTGAATTTGCTCTGAGAAATACGCGTATATGTTGCCCACCTAGATTTGCTTGGCTTTTGTCTGGCCCCTGATTCTACTTTTGGTCTCATCTGCTCAACCAAGAAGTCTAATAATTCTTTCCCCTTCTCTATAGATACTTGGGGATTCAGCAAGTTCTCTGTCTCTTTGCCATTTAAGTACAGCAATGCCGGAATGTTCCAGTAGATCGTTACTAGAGCAATGCCCATGTTCTCTTTGGATTTTTAGTGGATTCACCTAAACAAGTTTGAAGCAATGACAGTCTTGTACAGCAAGTCAGGACTGTAAACTTGTGGCCATAAAGCCATTAGACATATACACATATGTAATAATATAAAATATATACATATATACACATACAAAATATTTTTTTTTTAAAAAAAAAAAAAGATCAGGCCAGAAGAAACATTTTAAGTACATATATAATAAATTCTAACCACAGGACACAGCACAGTCCCCACCACAGTATCAATGACAGACACTAGTAGAGCATACTTTTTCAGGATACTGACTTCAGAAACAAATGGTTGCAGGAGGTTCCCTGTAGGATTCCAGGGTTTTGGTTGGTTTTGGGTTTTTTTTTGGTCTGGAAGAATTTTTGCTGTTTCACAAATCGGAAAACTATTTTTCATTCCAAATTGGGCTCCAGACCTCACTAAAAGGACAGCTTTTCATGGTTCCAAGATAGCAAATCCTTTCTATTCCCATTTTCCTCTCATTTTATGGAGCTAGCCTGCTCAGCTAGGAAAATAATTTGGCAGAAAGAAGAGTATCTCTCTGAGAGCAGCATTCATTGCTTCAGAAGTTAGTGCAAAACAGTTAAATGAGCACTCCCTCCTTACTTCCGCTCTCACCAGCCTTCTCTTCCTTCTTGTCCTTTTGAGGTATGTTCACGAGCAAGAGAGTTAACAGGACTTCAACCATATAATTTCACCCACATCTTAACTGGAAAAGTTTTTGTTCAGTAAATGTACTGCATTTTTCTTTCCCTTCAAAACACTGGATTACTTCTCAGCAGCATATACAGTTTTTTCATCCTCTAGCATTTTGTTATTCTGACATAGATACACTACTATGCAGTTTGTGATCAGTAAAGTATCTCTGCTTTGTATGTGCTAACTAGTGGCTCAGCAGTAACAGCAGCATCAGTTCATTGAATGCAGTCTTGATACTTTTTTTTATCCATGTATACAGTACAAACTAATTACTCTTTACAGAAATTACTAAAGTTTCTCCAGATAGCTTATTACTGCTATTTAATGGTGTAACAGTATAGGGACATAAATATTGGATTTCCCATTCTATACCAGTTGTCAAAAGTTAGGTCAGTGTCAGCTGGACTCCATGGCAAAATCCCTTCTCATATGTACTTTTGTGATTCCGTACGTGCACCCTGTGCTGCCCTATGCTACAAGTTGCCTTATAAAAGAGGCTCTTAAAAGCATTAGAAAAAGTCAATGAAAAATGTGAAGCAGATGTTCATAGATTTAAATCCGGGAGACACTTGGATGGATGGCCAATTCAGGGATAAAATTCTGCAGCCGCCTAGACCATACACAGTCTAAAACACACAAAAACCTGCATTCAACATCTTTCATGCTTTACAAGCAGAAGGGAGGGGGAGAAAGAAAATGTGAATTTCTGTGCTGTGGCTTAACACATATTTAGTTGATTACTTTACACTTTACTAAGAGTCCCTAAAAATAACCTGAAAACGTCTTAAACCACTTATGGCAAATAGAATGGCAGGAAAACACTATTGTTTCCACATGCACATTGAAAAAAATGAGTGAACATGAGGCTCCTCTAGAAGATAAAGAATCTTAATGGAAGAACTTACTGAACTCTTGACTGAAGTCATATGAAAGTAGCACAATGAGTCCTGCTAGCTTAACAAGAATTTATCTGTCAGTACAAAGGCTGTACCTCTTGTTAACTTCAAAACATGTATTTCAAAATTCAACTACCTCTTAACTTCAAAATTTACACTTTCCAAAGTTAGTTCATTGTTGGGGGAAAAAAAAAAAAAAGGCAATTTCTGTGTCAGGAAACAGCCAGGGATTATCACCAATAAATGTAAAATAGGACAAAATACCATCCAAGGTACCTTTCTCTACTTAAAACATGTAAATTGAGAATGAACATAACCAATGTGTGATTATGGACAGTAGTTGCATGGTTCTTCATTGTGAATCTTACCCTGGCCAGTTGTACTTGGAGTTTGTTCTTTGCATCAACCACTTCAGCAATCCGCTTACTAAAGGCCAGGTTGGTACTGATGAACTGATTCCAAATCTCCTCAGAGGTGCTCTCCAGCGCAACCTTTGCATCCTCCTGCAGCTTGACAGAGTTGGCCCTGGCATGCTGAGAGTACCTTATATTGTCTTCACTGAATTTAGCCCATGTTGCAGGAACTGAAACACTAGTAAGGAATTGAAAACAAGAGGAAAATTTTGCAAATATAAGCTTAGGTGAGCTGTTTTTTTTTCAGTGATAATTGCACTGAATAACACCAAGTGTTAATCCATCGCAACCCCTGCAATCACATGCATTAGGCGACTCTATGGGTTTCACACCCACTTTCTTTTTTTTTTCTTTTTTTCCTCTATAAACCAAAGATGTAGCAACAATGAGCAAATATTTTTGGAGAGCTGTTGCTTCAACAGTGTTTCTATGGCTTGCTTAAAGATTGTAACTGCTAACTGAAGGTCTTAGTGGCCCTGGCATCAACTCCAAAATAAGTAGTTTTATGTTCTGTTGCATAAAGAATTGGCTTTTCTTGCATACCTTTTGTTTATTGAGGCTTAAAAATTGTTTTTCAGTCTTTAACAGGCCAGGTGATGGTCTGAGTTCATACCTGCTATATCTCAGCCTGAAATTTGCGTCATTTATCTGTGTCAAGTTTCAAAGTGCTTATGGCTTTGATGATTATTAGATTATTCAACATGATCTCCATCTCATTACACACCATCAAATTAGATTCAAATACCACCTACTTTTGTGAACTCAAATATTTATCTTGGGGAGGCAGAGTTGTGTGTCACCAGCCATGAGAGAACATGAGAGCCAGCCTAGCTTAGAGAAAATAAGCAAGAAGCATTCCACAGCTCTTCAGCCAGCTCTGGTCTGCTATCAGAACAGCCCTACCTCACGTATGACTTGCATAATAAAGCATGTGGCTCCAACCTCGTAGACACCTTCATCAGGATGAACAATAGCAGGAAAATGGATAAAGCACTTACTTACAAGTAAGGAGAACAAGTTTCTCCCAGCCTCAGCACTTTCTTGCTCTGTCAATAACAATCTCCATCCTCTTACTTCTTCATGCGTTAAAATTAACACCTCTGCTTTAACTTTCAGGGGTCTTACAGTTAAATTTAGTAATATTTATGAGACAAATGGTTCTACTACAGTAAAGCCTATAAATCTAAATCTAAAGACTGAATACAGGGCTCATGCACTGCGAAATGCCACCTATGAACACTCTTGCTGCAAAGTTCTGCATGTGAACAAACTTTGGAATGCTTGGCTTCATGTCCAAGCCTCAAAGATGGCCATCATTTTCATGATCAGTTGAAAATAAATCCCAGACTCATATCTTTCCAAAGCAGGAGTCTGCATGGCTCTGAACTTGCAGCCTGAGCCCCTGGCTTGAAAACTGCTGATGCAGCAGAAGCTACTCTGGCATCAAATTCACCACTTTCTTGATGCATTGCTCAGCCTGCTAGATCACTGCTCTCTTCACCCAGATGTATTTAGGGTATTTTATAAAAAGGCACAGATTCTACTTGCCAAATTGAAAGGCTGAAGCAAACGTCAGTCTGTGTTGAGACTTCTGTCTGCACAAAAACCTGTCTTCTAGGAATTATGCCAGTATGTTAAACTCTGCAGGGATAGGTCACTAGTTTGTGAGTTTCACATTTACTCCAGATTTTAATTGAACACTGTGAGTAAATATTAAGGGAAGCAAAAAGAAAAAAGTTAATTTTGTCAGTGCTCATTTTCTCACTGGTGTTTTTTTATTCTTCAGTTTTTCAGAGGATATTCTTTGCTCCCCAAACTGAAATACTTCTTCCTAAAATATCTGGAATTCTAGAGCTACATGTTTTAGGCAGTTGCCTACCGGATATTGTAGTAAAGTAGATAAATCAGTGTAGTATACCTGAGCTGACAGTGCTTACAGCTGCTGATCCAGACAATCTCAGTGTACTTTCTGCAGGGTAATTGGTTTTGTGTGATTTTTTCCCCCTCTATGGCCTGATGAATTATATTCATTTTCTCAGCAAAGAATTAAATTTCCAAGTAGGTTTCCATGTTGACTTTCTGAAGCACTTAGTACTTAATTTGTTCTCCAACATTGCTTTTTCAGACCGTAATTTATCCGGCTGGCTCTGCTGAGGCAGAAAACACCTGCTCTGCTCTGCAGTGCTGCAGGTAGGTCTCAGGCTGACAAGCGGTTTCAGGAAAATGCTAATGAAAAATGGCATTTCTTTGGACAATGGTTGGTGAGAAAGGAGGAGGCTGTGAAACTTATCCACATGAATCTGCTTTTCACTAGAGCTGACAAGAATAATTTTATTCATGGCTAATCCTAAAAGTAGGTGGTACTAGAGTCAGCAGAATGCCTGCCAACTTTCCTTCGGATATGCCCTAATTTCAGGAGTACATGAAGTGAGCTTTTAATGAAAAGCAGAACATAAGTAAACAAATAATACTGGGTTGGGTTTTTTTCTCCATCCAGCAAGACAGAATCATTATAATTTCAGATTGCGAATCACACTCACCTTTCAGATACTGCCATGTTAGAGAGTGAGAAGGGAACTAACTAGTTATTAGCACAAAAACACTATCCGCTATTGCAAGCTGCTTATCTTCTGCTGTTGCTTTTGGATTGGATGCAGGTTTTGATGAAGCCACTCCTAATAAACACTTCTAAAACTGTATACAATTGGGACATTTTAATTCAGTAATTTTAAATTCACTCTGTGCTGCTAAAGCTGTACCAAATCTTTTTGATCATTATGTTTAATACATCTCAGTATAGCTTGATGGACTCATTTCCAAATAATCCAAGCTACTTTTGTAGAAAGCATATATGGACCTTTGTGTGTGGTTGCATGCTGTTTACTGCATTACACAGAACTGCACACCTTAGCTGAATTTTTATTTGACATTGTTTTGAAACCTGAAGGCCACCAAACAGCTTAAATCAAACCAGAGGGAGCCCCCTGCACAAAGGAGTTTGAGGGTAAGGAGTCAGCTAGTCAGCTGCAATGGTTGTGAACAGTGGTCCTTGCTGAAAACTACAGTTCACCCCACATGGGTGCTGTAGGGGCTGCAGGCTGCCAGCTTCTGCCTGGCCTCCGACAATGGCAGCCGTTAGGAGGCAGGGGATAATTGAAGATGATGGAGGGCTTCACACCAAGATAAAACAGGGCCATACAGACTGAGAAGCCACTTCTTTCTAAATCCCTTCTCAAAGATAAAGCTTACATTTGTGCTGCAATCTGGCTCCTACTTAAAGCATGGAGCATGGAAAGAGAATTGCAGAATACCAAAATACCAAGAGACATAAAGCTCATCCAGTTCCACCCCCCTGCCCTGGGCAGTGACACCTTTCACTACAGCAGGTTGTTCCAACACCCATCCAACCTGGCCTTGAACACTGCCAGGGATGGGGCAGACACAGTTTCTCTGGGCAACCTGTGCCAGCGCCTCACCACCCTCACAGGGAAAAACTTCTTCCTAATATCTTATCTAAACCTGTTCTATTTCAGTTTAAACCCATTCCCCTTGTCCTGTCACTACAGGCCTTTGTAAAATGTCCCTCTCCAGTGCTGAGGAGGAGGAAGGCTACAACAGTCACTGATACTCACGTCTTATCTGCTTTTTCCACTCCATAGTAAAAGTTGATGCTGTCTGATGTGTTCCTCAGATTAAAGCATTTCTCATCAATAAAATGGGCTGAGTTCTTGTCAGAAAGATCCTGCTCCAGGGCATGCTGTGCATCTCTGTTGATGCTGTGAAAGGGGAAAAGCTAACTTAATCTGAACCACCTTTAATGCTGTTGTGCTAAATAGTTAATTGCTTTCATTAGCTTCCTACAATGCGTCAATTTATAGTTTGCTGCCGTTTACAGTGCTCTAAAAACGCCCGGCAGCGCCATATTGTAGCTAGAGGGAGCTTCTGTACCATTCACTTCTAGCCCCTATCGAGTATTCCTCACAGAATTGTATTTAACACATCGGATTTAATCACGTTTGCCATTTTGATGACAGAAAACGACAAGGGTAAAAAACAACATGCAGTTGTTGTGTGCCAGGAAGGAAAGCCTCAGAGAGTGAAAGGGAGGAGGTTTTCAATGATAATCTTCATACCAGCACAGGTGTAAGGGAGAAAGAAAAGGGCAGTCCAGAGTTATGGTTTCCCATCCCTCCTTGTTTGGGGAGACATCTACCTAGCATGATTCAAATTATTTGTCACTGGAAGATCTGTTTAAATATTTCTGCTCATCTTGATCACAAGGAGGGTAATACATTGCTCCATCTCTGCCTTCCTACCCACCAGAATTTTTGGAGTAACTTAATCCCCCTTGGCTCTTCCAAAAAGGGGGAAGGCCTGGCAGACCTGGCTAGAATGAGAGGATGAAGACAGATACAAAGTCTTGCTTTCCAGGGCATCAGGAAGACAGCAGACACAGTGACATTCTTATAAACATTGCTTTTTCCATGCTCCACTTGCCAATTGGCATTGCTATCAGTCTGCTGATCGGGTGACAGAACTGAATCAAAGGGAACCAGAAATGCCAGCCTGGAGAGGTACACACAGTTCGTGCCATCAAATACGTACTTAGCTTTCATCTGATCATACAGCAAATATGTTACCATAGCGGGATGAACTGCAGAAATGCATCTATCATGACCCATGAAAGTCCCCAGTGCCATTAATAAGAGCAATTGTTTGTAAAATCTACTTGTGCCTTCCTCTCCTCTAATGTACTAACCAAGAACTGTACAATTTGATCTTCCTTGCCTGTGAGTACTTGAACTGTTTCTTTTGAGAATCATGTCACATAAGCATGGCTTTTAAGATTTGTGTCAGTTCTGTGTAGTTAACAGAACACTGTATTGTAATAGTTTTACCTAATTAAATGAAAAGACTTAAATATAATTTGAATTTACTAGAATATTTGTACACCCTCAAAGAAATAAAATACATTCCAAAGCCTCCCATAACAAAAACATGTATGATTATACATAAAATAATTTAACTCCATTCCATAACTCCTCTCATATCTTAGGTTGTGCTTAGATTCTTGTTTCTGCTGTCAATAATAAATTTACTTTGAATTTAGTTTGGTAATTAGAGAAAAAAAAGTCCATTTGAATTTCACTCCACTGTGCAACGTAGCAACAATGGCACAATGAAGTTATAATTTTGTAGTCCCTAATTTTAATAAAGGATTTCAGATTAAATGTGGCTTGAAAAATTGAGTCCTAGTCGTCTTTAAATAGCATTATTCCTCTGCATTTCAACATACAAATTATAGAATCATAGAACCATAGAATAGTTAGGGTTGGAAAGGACCCCAAGATCATCAAGTTCCAATCCCCCTGCCATGGGCAGGAACACCTCACGTTAAACCATGCCACCCAAGGCTATGTGCAACCTGCCTTTGAACACTGCCAGCGATGGAGCATTCCCTGGGCAACCCATTCCAGTGCCTCACCTCCCTTACCGTAAAGAATTTCTTCCTCATATCCAATCTAAACTTCCACTGTCTAAGTCTGAACACATTACTCCTTGTCCTGTCACTACAGTCCCTAATGAAGAGTTTCTCCCCAGCATCTCTATAGATCATATAGATCATCCCTATATAGTTTCTCCCCAGCATCCCCTTCAGATACTGGAAGGCTGCTATGAGGTCTCCACTAGTAAGGATTAAAAGTGGAAGGCAATGAGCATCTAACAGGTCAACTTTCTGCTTTGCCTTTGCTGTTTCCAGTCTCTCATTAGGTACTAGGCCACACTGATTTCAGCATTCCTATCTTTAAAACAGGAATTAAATGTAAAGCCTTACCCCAGCTGTTGACTGATTTTCTGTGCAAGTTTTTTCAGTATTTCTTGGCATTCCGTGAACACATCAGTTTCCTACAGTGGAAAATACAGTATCAGTGCTTTCATCACACTTCATTTGTCTTTTTATTCTGCATTCCAGATGTTGCAAGCATCTTGCATACCTCACATGTAGTGTAAGTCAAGAAAGGATGTGTTTTGGTCTCTCTTCCTTGGTGCTACAAAATTGTATCTTTTGACTTGGTTTTGTAGGGCTTTTTATATTCTATCAAACATGTTAGTAGATTTTATTGCATGAAGTCATTCTAATAAAGTTGAATTTTCCTTGGTTTGAGTATAATGAAGATACTTGAAACATGAACCTTCATCCATTGAACTACCCCCTCTAACTGCTTCTGCATCTTCCTAGAACAATATAAATCTTTTGCTAAAAGTAGAGTAGGTTGAAAATGTATTTTCAGGCTCCCTGAGGAAGTATATTGTAATATTCTTTGAAACTATAAGTATTAGTTGAAGAAACTCAAAGCCTGGTTCCACTCAGCTTAAAACGAATAGGAAGTACCCAATATGAAAACTGCAAACACAGTAATTATGGTCCCTCAAATGACATTATGGTATTCCAGCCTCTTTCCTTTCAAAAACTCTGCTTTAGCCCAACATATCCTCTCACTAAGTGTGTACAGTTTTGTGAGTTTTGAAATGGGGAATAAAGTGGGTTTTTTTTATTTGGAAGTCACCAAGACAGCCCAGATTTAAAACTGCAGGCTCTGTCTCTGTACTTGCACAGTATGTGTAGCAGTGACAGTAACTTTAGGAACTGGCTTTCCTGTTATTTTGAAATGAGCTTCTGTTGGCCTTTCTTGTCACTGCCTAGCTCACTCCGCTGGTCACAGGAGCACCTGGGAAGATCTGGCAAACAGCCTTTATTTGTCATTTTGAAACAAAAGGATTTTCATCTGTTCATGAGAAACATTAAGCAGTATTTTATCCTACCTTAAATTCCCAGGCTAAATTAAGTGCTGAAATACTTAAGCTAATGTATATAAACCCTTGATTCTTCATTAAAACTAAAAGTCCACGTTGCAGGTTGTAGGCTTAGCAGATGCACCTCGGTTATCCCAGTGGTCTGCACACTCTTCTGTACCCAGAAAAGTGCTTGAAGAAATGCCACTGTCCCATAATGTTCTTTTTTATTATTTTTGCTCTCACACACATCCAGTATAACTTCTTTGAAATATGCTAGCAAAATATTATGTGATTTATTTTTTCTCATTTAAAAGTAAACACTACTATCTATCTCATTTTCTTTGTTCAGTAACACTATATATTTATATCGCAAGGTAGTAAACCAGCATTTTATATTGTAAGACCAAAGAACTTCTGTGATTCTGCGATTTCATAGACCATTGCCCAGAAAGCAATCTTGAGTAATGTTTCTACCTTGTTTTTATAGGATGAGGGAAGACAGAACTGGACAAGACCTCATAGAATGCTGGGGTGTTCCTTTTGCTCATGGAAGGATGAACAGAACATTAACCATCCCCAGTAGGTATAGTTTGACCAAAATTCTTCCTTTTCCCCCTCCTCACTCTTCCAAATGAATGAAAGGAAGAAATTGCCACAATGCTTTTACCCTGATAGATATTTGGTTGGATTTTAGTTACTTCCACAGTTGGAAAAATAAGTTAGTAAATCTGATCTTACCTTTATGAGATTCTTTTCCACGTCATCATGAACTAAGTCTATACCCTTTCTCTTCTCACGGTGGTACAAGCATTCTAGGGCTATCTGCAAACAAAGAACATTTGCAATAGGCTCAATATTGTATTATGGAGTGAAACCTTGAACCTTGCTTGCAGGGGCCACTGAGCTGACATGTCAAGTAAAGACCATCTCTTAAGGGTGGAACAGAATAGGAGGTGCCTTAAATGATCCATCTCAGTGGTTCTTTCCTACTTAAGCTGTCAACACACACTTTTAAGGATTAGCTGCCATCACAGCTGCCATTTGATAAGCTGCTTATTAATGTGCAGCAAGGCCTACACCTCACCATGACTGAGTTTTGTTGTGAGTGCTGGCAAAACTACCACTTCTGGTTGTGGGCAAAAACTCCTCTCATCTCATCTCCCCTCATTCTGCCTTATCCAATGCCAAACTTTGGAAGACACATACCTGTACAAGAGAATGACTGCATAACCAGGCAATAGAGAATCCAGTTAACCTGCAGCAGGTCCCATGCACTTGTTTAGAACCATACTAATAAATGAAACAGCATTAGCTGGCACAAAGCATTTCAGCAGAAAATGTTCCCTGCATAGCAAGCATCCTCAGCCCAACACTCTGAGTCAGTACAGATACAGACAACTAAACAAGTCATTGCTGAATATCGAATTTTGGGTTTCTATTTGTACTTGGCTAGAAACACAATAGACATGTCTCCACCAGCAGCATTCCAGATGCTTACGAGAGAACTTTCACTCTGGTTATTGGCAGCATCCTTCACTGACTCTTATACTACTGTGCTTTTTTCTGTTGCAATTAATTTGCCTTTAAGACTCTGGAGAACTGGAGAACTGCAAAATGTAACACAAATTATATGCTCTGAGGGTGAAAATACTTTTTTCACCAAGTAAGAGCAGAAAATTCAGAGCTAGTTAAGAATATTGGGATATTGCAGCTTACAGGGCCATTTTCTACTCTGCTGTAATGTACTGAGCTGACTGGCCAGTGTCAGAAGGAGACTCACCCTCTAGGAGCCTCAAGCAGAAAGGAAGGCAAAGACAGCGTAGAAATAGCTTAGATAAGGCTCCTGTGTTGACTTTTATATATAAAGCCCATGTTGGCCTAGTTTCTTTCTTGCTGAGCATGTTTCACCAAAATCTGACTCGATGCCAACAGCAAAAGTCATACCAGCATTCAATAGAGATAAAGCAGTTTTCATTCTGCGGTCAGGCGGTAACTCGGAATGTCAAACATACCTTCAGTGGTCTTTGCAGTTCATCCACAGCACATTCCAGACGCTTTTTTGCTATTTCCAAGGCTTGGTTCCCTTTCAGCAGACACTCTAGCTCATACATGAGCTCAGATCGCCAGTAATCAATGTTGGAGATCCTCTCTACCAGATTTCTTCGGCTGTCTTCTTGCATCTGGTAAGTCAGTTGATCCTTGTCTTGCATCAGCCTCATTGATTCCACATTCATTTTACCAGCAGAGCACCTGGAGGCTTCAGAGCCTTTTAACTGGACCATGTTAGCATGGTGCCAGTCAGGAGTGCTGTAGCGGGCATGCAGGCTGGAGCGCAACCCAGGCAGGACGGTGGGAGGCCGCCCACTGGGCTTAAATTGCCCATTGCCAGCATTAGGAGAGACAGAAACCACCTTGTGGGACAGACCAGGCCGACAGCTGCTCAGGGGGCGGTAGCCTGGAAGGCAGTAGGCCTGGTAGGTGTCCTTGGTGGTGGTGGTGGGAGCTATGTCTGGGAGCAGACAGCTTTTCTTGGGGCCACAGTAACTGGCTAGCTGCGTGGTCCCCAGGAACTCCATGCTGCCCTGGGCTCAGGCAGCCACTGCAGCCTGTCCAGCATCCCCGGTTGCCCTGGGCACCCCTGGCTCCTCCGGAACCTCAGGGGCCTTGTGACACAACACAGGCGCCCCCCGGGCTGTTCCATGGGTTCTGCGCTCCAGGGGGCTCCACTTGTCCCACCTGTACCAGGGCACTTTATTTCCCCCCAGAGCAGCAGTGCTTTCCCCGCAGGGCAGCACTGTGTGTGTTGGGACCCAGGGTCAGGCATTATGTGAGCAAGACCAGTTACAGTGCAGAGAGATTTGCTGGAGGCCCACTGCACGTGGGTTGGTGCATTTGCCTTCAGCAAGCTCACCCTGAGCAAAATGAAATCAAAGGTTTGCTATGGAGTAGCTCCTGCCTATAAGCGGGTGGCTGCAGGGAACGCAGCAGTGGAGACAAAACACATCCTCTGCAAGTCATCTCGTAGGATCGTCCAGTGATCTCAGCAGCTGCTTTGGTCCAGATTGTCCAAAATAAAAAGTATATTTCTCTTGGGCTTTGTTTATCCCCTCCGCTAGAGTCACCTTTCATAAAAAGTATAACAGATGGATGAGACCTTTCTCTCATGATGATTTCTTTCCAGCTTAGAATGTTAAGTAACTTCTCAGATAACTTGTCTAATCCTTCCTTTCAGCCTCCTGGCCTTTCTGGCAAAACCCCCCTCTTTCTGAAATCCAGTGCTCTAAAATTGCACTGTGACCATGTTCTGTACCAAGAAATTTGAACATAAGTATTCATTTGTAATGAAGCACCATGCTAAGAGTCCTTAAATCAGCACAGATTTCTTCTAAGATAAACACAAAACAATTGCAATTGTTTCTTCTTCTCCAGACATATAACCATGAAGCAGCTCGCGCACCTGCCTTTCAACCTGGGTAAATAAAATATATGTGTACCTGGAATCATAGATTTCTGCCCCTCCACCAAAGAGCAGACAGCAGCTTTGTGAGCAGGGATCACACTGGTTCACTGACAGTCCAGCACCCAGCACCACAACCTGCCCTTCTCTCCAGCTTGAGCTCGCATCTGTGGGTTTTAAACTGTAATTCACCAGGCTCCTGCCTCTCGTACACACCCCTAGGAGGGAAACAGACAGCTATGCTCAAGGAGTGTGTTGTGTGCATTGTTCCAACGCAGAGTGGTGACACTTTTGAGCACCATGTGCCGAACACTGGAGCTTTACTCCTGTAAGAGGCATTCAGATGTCTGCTGCTGCTGCACTTGCGGCAGCTGGGGCTCTGCACTGGTTCAATCCTAACAGTGTTGTGAGAACTTCACACGCAGATAGCAGGGAACTGAAGGGCAGGTTAAAAGATTGTCAAATACGGAAACACATTCTCCTCCCCATAAGGCTAAACATGGTTCTGTGATACAGTGCTCATTTCTCCACAGGTTGGAAGCATTTTGAGGCAGCAACTGCCTTTTGCTTGGTGTTGGTGAGGTGTCCATCCTCAGCAGGGATTCTCACCTGGTCCCTCCAAGTGATCCCATTCTGCAGCTGCAGTTTCCACACACAGGTTTTAGTGAGAACAGTTTGTGCTGGATGATGAGCAGTGCGAGGAGTAACTGTGCAGGCTCAGGATCTGGAGTTTGGTTTATAAGCTACAACGTTAGGAATAGAGCAGAGGGCTGTGGGAGAGGCAGAAGGCGACAGGCTGGCCAGTGACAAGGTCCAGGTGACTGCACAAGCTGCTGCACACTTCCTTGGTTTGGAAAATTTATTAGCAATTTATTTCATTTTAATGTACCAAATACAGTGCCTGATTGCTCAGAGCGTGAATGGCCCAGCTAAGATAGGTACCGTCCAAATGAACGTGCCCATGAGGTGAACAGGAGCTGCCTGCCAGCAGGGCCCCGGGAGCACAGAACCTCGGGAATGTCGGGCTGTAACCGCGCCCCAGCCTGGCCCCGGCCCGTGGTGAGGGGTGTCCCGGATGCCGGGGCGGCGGCGGTGCCGTGAGGCTGCCGTTACGGCGTCTGTGCGGTGCGGTGCGGTGTCAGCGGGGAGCTGCCAACGTCGCTTCACAGACCGGCAGCCACCGGCCGCGGCTCACCGGCCTCCCGCGCTGCCCGGCGGCCCCGCCGGGAAGGGGACGGTG